>JAHBCN010026418.1:0-10638 GCA_019359885.1 Listronotus oregonensis | reverse complement strand
AACAAGTATTGAAAATTGCATGGAGAAGAAATACTTGTGATCCCTGTTCGAGAAACCCTGGTCAGAACGAGTTCCGTCCAAGTTTCACAAATATTAGAACACCCAGTATTATTCAAATCCCAGACTGTCCTGTCGAGATAGAAATGCCCGAAATGAAAATACCGCCAACTGAAGAGAAACCAACAGCCCACATGGAAATCCAGAAAGTTAATTTCGAAGAAATTAAAAATGCTAAAATTGCATTAAACAATTTAAAGTTTAGCAACATAAAGCGATCGCATGGAGTATACTGGCTAATAAGTATACCAATTTTAATCATTGTTACATTGCTAATTATTGTTGCTGTTTTGTCAGTAAAGAGTTGGAAACCCTGCTTAAAAGCTTTTCGGAAGAAAGAAAATAAACGGAAAATCCAGGAACCCGCATTTTCCGATCTTAAGGAGGGAGGAGTTATGTAGACCAGATGATTCAACCCTGTCCATCAACATTAAGTTATCTTAATGAATTGTTTATATTATGAAATTATATAAGATAGGTTAAGCCCTTTTTACTTTCACTTTATAATTGATTTTCGTGCTGTAACGTAGTCTTTTAGTAAAGTCAAAACCTTTGTTAATTGTAACTCGTAATTTTACAAAAAAAATGTTTTTTTAAAAACGAAGTTTGGAAATCGAGTCACTTAACTCTATCACCAGGTAAATTTTCCAGTTGAGAAAAAATCATTGAAAGTATAATTTTTCATGTTCGAGCGACCACTTAACGTAAAATGCACCATGTTATAGTCAGCGATTTTTTTGCTTTAAGGTATTGGGTTAGCTACAATTTACCAAGTTTTTAGTTAGAAAGAAATAAGTGAATATGCTGGTGGTGAATCGTCGGGCGATATATAGAAAATCCCATATAATTTTTAACTTGTTATATTTTGGATAAAACTTCTTTTAAAGTTTATTGAAGAGCATGCCAATTTACGCCCATGCTAAAAACTTTAAATTTTTCGGTTATACCGTAACATATTTTTAAAAATTTTTACTTTTTTATCATCTTATATTTATGAACAACAATAAAAATACCAGTTAGTTCTGAATTAACGTTGTTATTTTAAAATTACTGCTTTGTCATTATTAGAAAGGCTACCGCGGCTTATTGTCCCAGAGGAACCGCAGCTGACGTTCAGGAAGCTTTATAATACAACCATCCGATGCATTCTACCAATTATCGCTTGATCATGAGGAAGTTAACACAAAAATTGTGTACCATATTTGTAGTTTATACAGTAATCAGCGCATACCTGTTTACTGCACGGACTCTGACATTCCAGGGATTATGCTTACAAATTTCAATTTCGAAAAGGTGATACTGAAATAGTCATTAATATTAGTAGTAGCAGCAAAAGTTTATTCCTGCATATAAATAAAATTTGAAATAGCCTTGGTCCACAGTTTTCGAGGTCAGTTGCAGTATGCCATATCTTCACTGGAAATGACTATAATCCAGCCTTTTATCGAAAAAGCAAAAGAAAGCGGTTTAATATTTTAAGAAAAAATGTTAAATTTCAAGAATCTTTCATCTCACTCAATTAAATTTTGCCATTGCAAATAGATTCTGCAAGTAAAGGTTTTAAAACTATTGAAGAATTTGTTTGCACAATTTATTCTTTAAAATCAATATACGTTAATGAAGGGCGATGTGATCTTTTCGAAAAAGGATATAAATCGCAAAGCGATGGTGAAAGTATTTTAAAGAAAAAAATTGTTGGATATGATTCTGTTTACCTCCAACAAAACAGGAGTCGATTTAACATATCAAAAGAACAATTCATCGGCAGTATTTGATGCAAAGCGTTTTTAAGAACACCAACAGCAAAAGATCCTACAGATTGCGGTTGGTAATTGATCAATGGAAAATATGAATTTTACTAAAAATTACCTATGTGGTGATCGATTTTTAATACCCTGAATAGGGTGGTATAATCCATCAAGCTGGCCCAGTGCGGGTTGGTTAGTTCTAAGACATAGTTTTCTCATGATGTTTTTATTTACCGTTTTGGTAGCAGTTTGGTTGTTACCAATTGCCTTAAGATTTACCTATTTTGTTAAATAAATCTTAAGGCAAGTCGGAAGGCCATTACCGATTTATGTCTAAAATATTTTAGTTTTTATAAAGTTTGTAAAACATGTATATTGTATTAACTCTTTCTTAGTATCATCATCATATTAGCGTACGACGCCCACTGCTGGCAAAGGTCTTCTCCAAGGACCTCCACATCGATTGGTCCTGCGCTGCCCGCATCCAGCGGTGTATAGTATAGTATTTTTTTATTATTTTAGTTAGAGTACGACCGAAACTGGTTTTCCGGCCGAAACCGAAAATTCGGCCGTGGCTTCAGTTTCGGCCGAAACCAAAACCGAAACTCACGTGGTCAAGTATAAAATTCCTTAAAATACTGAAATTTGGTGCATTTTACCCATTATTCTGCATTAATTAGGACATGAAATGGAAACACAATATATTAGTTTTGTTGTAATCGTCAAAACATAACCTCTAAAATAACCTCTGAAAAATGTTTGCGACGGGCGATAACGCACTGACTAAGTTGTGTTGCTACAGAGCTATCCGAACGGCGCACTTGCCGCGATAAACGAAGTTTGGCGAGCGTGCACGACAACTTTTGAAATCAGTTTCGGTTTCGGCAAAAGTTTCGGCCAATTTTGGCCAAAACCGAAACTGCCGCCGAAACTTGATTTTTGGCCGAAACACGGCCGAAACCGAACTTTCGGTCGGGCACTAGTTTTAGTTTACGAAAAAATTAAGAAAACCAAAAGAAAAGGCGATAAGCTTAAAGATATGGAGTATTGGATAAAGTTATGTTGTCAAGCGGTTACCCGTAAAGAAGAGAATTTGGAACCAACAACTAGTTTGCATGACAAGCGAGCCTTCAACTTTGTTTGCAGTATCCAATGTCGAGACCGAGTCGGTGGTGCCGCCGGCGCCCTGTTTCATGCCCACTACCGAGCTTACATTTAGCCTGAAACCGACCAACAGCAGCACCAGCTCACCTGTTACGTCATTTATTCATTCTGCTAAATTGGATATTGGTTTTTATGAGAATCAAGAGAAAATCGAGGATGAATATTAAAAATGTCCAAATTTTAAAAAAGCCTTGGTCTTCACCTAAAGATTATAGGTTTACTTTACCATTTCTACAAAACACAATTTGCGCTTTTAAACAAAATGGATTGAAAAGTTCACGTTTTGGTCATATTCCGAATATAAAAGTGGAGCATACTGTAGAATTTTCGTTGTAATGAGACTTTCTCTTAATGCTTTTTGCAAGTGAAAAAATGCACTAAAATATTTAAAACTCATGCAAAATCAGGATTTCACAAACGACATTCGGAACTCTTCCCAGGCTACTTCAGTCAATGAGCAGTTGTCTTCTGAAAGAAGAAGACAGCAACAGGTAAACCGAAAAAAACTAATCCCTATCGTAAAAGGAATAATTTTTGCGGCAAAAAAGGTAAAACTGATTTTTACGGTACGCATATCATCGGTAAAGTAAAGAAAGCTAAATTTTTGCGATTCTCGCTGACGAGACGACTAACATTGCGCGTATAGAGCAGCAGCATCGCTGTGCTTGCGATATGTTGATTTAACAAATGTTAAACAACATAAAGTTAATGTTCTTAGAGTACATTTCAACTGTTGAGGTGACAGGACCCGGTCTTGCAAATCTCCTACTTTAGACATTCAGCTCAAAACACTCCGTTTTGAAGCATAAAGCTATTATAAAATTCAAGGAAATTTATTCACCGATTGTGCATGCTCCCGAAGAACTTTAATCTAGCCACAATAAAAAACATCGAACAAGCCGTCCAAATGCTTAACACACTTTGATCTTCAAATTTCGTTAAATCGCTCTAACACTCCTGTACAAAAATCAGATATAACTTGCACCTCCCCTACTCCAAAATTAGCTTTGGAATGGTTACATATGTCCGACCAAAACTATATACAAATATTTACACATTGTTGCAAATATTTGCTACCTTACCTGTTTTCACTGCTACTCCAGAAAGGTCTTTTTAAGCCTAAGAAGACTCAAAAACTACTTGCGGAACACAACAAGTGAAAACAGACTGAGCGGCTTGGCTGTCATGGTACTATGGGATAGAAATTGATGCGAATGAAGTAGTGATATATTTAAAAAGAAAAACAGAACATACCCTAATTGGGCACTTATATATTAAACGAATACACTATAATTTACAAAAGTTTGTTGTTTATTTTTAGTAAAAAACACCTTAAATATATCCAGTTTCTTATTTTTTTCTAATTTAATTAGGGTTAATGCGCAAGTAGGCCCGCCTCCACCAAAAGTCGGCCACAAACCGTTTTGTTGCGATATAACTTGAATTGCTCGCTAATTTTTAGCTGTTTGTAAATCTAGGTAACATATCTCATATATATCAACCCAAATGCCAAATAGCAGTTTCACTGTATCAAACTTCAGTCCTGCTAAAGCCCGCCAATTTTAAGCTTGTTTGTAATTAGTGTTGCACCTTGTTTTTGAAATTGGTCTACTTGCGCTATAGATAATGTAAAGGTTAGTCAAATTTTACTTGCGCAAATTATATGTGTTCTAATGTATTCTGTGGTAGAATATATGTTGAAACACCATATTATTTAACCGGAACGGCATATTTTTGCAGTTAACCTTAAAATAAAGAGGGCCGATTACTGGCGAGAGCTTTTACTAAACTGCCAGTAGTCGGCCAGGTCGGCCGACTACTGGAACGTTATGTACATTTTATTTACATCTTTGTCTTACTCACCTTTTCAGATATATGGATGTTTCTGTTTTCATCGTGTAAGATTTAACCGGTCTTTTCTCCGTGCCAGTAGTCGGCCGTACAAATAACCAATAATAAAAATACAAGCAGAGATTTAATCTAATGGCCGATTACTCGAATAAACATAAAATGCAGCTTTTGGCAGTAGTCAGTCACAAAATTTTAAAGACCTTACAGCTTTATTTTCGATTAAAAATTTGAAAAAGTCCGTTTCAGAAAGCAAGAAACCCTAAAAAAGGATCAATATTCTGAAAAAGATTTGCAAAAGCTGTCGATGCAATAAGGCAAGGCGTAAAAATATGGAAAGCTAGCTGGCACCATAATGTTCCTAGAGCAACAATCCAGCACCACCTCAGGGGACGCATTGGAGTCAAACCGCGAAGAATGGGTCCAGACCCATTTTTTGAGCATAAAAACGAAAATAAAATTGTTCAGTGGATCATTATTTTGCCAAATGCGGTTTGATTTAAAAGCTAATCAACATGTACAAATTGTTGTGGACGAAAAATTAAAAACGTCATTTAAAGACAACAAAGCCGAAAAAAATAATATGCATCGTTTTTCGCCAAAACAGCAGAATCCGTCGATAATAACGTCGAATTATACATTCAATCGTAGTACCGAGATCTGGAAATATATTTAGAAAGTATAGATGCAAACGACTTATTGAAAAATCCGTCACGAATATTCAACGCCGCCTAAAGTGGGTTAACGATTAAACCCTGAAATAGGAAAAGTGCTGGCTCGCAAGGGATTTAAAAACCTCTTTAAGTGGAAAAGATAATGTAACTGTCCTTGTCACATTATATGCGGGCGCAATATATGTTCGCCGTGCGTAGTTCATCCATGTATTAAGCCGCCGCCGCGCCGCAAGCCATCGCAGAGAATATGCCGGAAGATTGGATATTAGATAAATCCGACAGTCGTTGAATAAAGTCCAAGTTTTCTTTCAATATGTGGCAAACGGGCTACATTAATGGATTTTGGAACATAATATTAAAAAACCAGTGCTATTTTTTGTGGATGGACATAGATGGGACCTGTCAGTCTAGTTAAGTCAGTTTTGCGACGAAAGCGGGATCATATTGTACGCGTTACCACCAAATTTAACTCATATGATGCAGCCTGCTGATGTTGCAGTCTTTAAACCTCTAAAGGAGTGCTGGCGATAAGCTAAGGAAAAACCCTAACAAAAGTTTATTTCGCTTTGGTGTTCAAACGGGCATTAGATTACTGATAATACAAAATTTTCGAGCACATAAAAAATGGCTTTAAGCGGTATGATATTGAGGCTGTGAATCCAAAATACGTTAGAAAATAACGACGGCAATGTTCCGAGAAACTTCCAAAAAAGCTGAATAAACGCCTACCGATTTTGAGAGTGCGCACAACGTTTTAGTAAGCTTAAAATCAAACCTTAACCATCAAGCTAAAGATGTGATAAGATTTTATCGGAATTGAAAAAATTCGAGGAAGAAATTTAATCGTGCTCTACCCCATAGCATTAACTAACAAGTGGTTTAGCAATATTGAATGCAATACAAGATTTGTCTTACCCGCTTTTGAAGTGTTGAAGATTATAGTTCAAAAATCATCTTTTGAAAATAAACCAGTTGTTTGTTTATTAATACTGGATGAAATGTCTATTCAAAAATAAATAAAATTTGATGAGAAAAACACATGGGGTTATGTAGACGTTGGAGTTCCCATATAAAATAAAGATTTACAACCAGCATCTTATGCTCTTACGATAATGGTTGTGTCTCATTACTAAAACTGGAAAATAACAATTGCTTATTTCTTTGTTAATAGCTTAACAAGAAAAGGAAAAGCAAATCTTGTAAATTAAAGTTTAATTCGTTTAGATAAAATTGAAGTAATTATTACTTCCTTTACTTGTGATGGATCCTCAGCACATTTAACAATGTTACAGGAGTTAGGTAGTTTTTTGGATGATTTAAAGCCATGGTTTTCACATCCATTAAATGATTTCATAAAAGTTTTTGCTCTCTTACATGCATGCCATATGCTAAAGTCAATAAGAAATCTTCTTGCAACCCTAAAAGAAAAAACTCAACAAATATTTCCTTATTGCCAAAATTAAGGAATATTAAATTATAGCTTAAAAGAATATTTAAAAATGGATTACTTAAAATTTATATAAATTTTAAAATTTTTTACAATTAAAGTTGATGGTTTAAACAGTTTAATAAAATTTAGTTCTTATTGAAACTTTTAGAATTTAAAAAAAAAAATTTAAATTTAAGAAGTAGAAACAAATTAAAACGAGCTCATTTAGAGTGATTTAAACAAAAAGATGAAAGTATGTAAAAAGTCATAAATTTTGTTAAGTTTTTAAGTCAAGGTATTTAAGTATTTTTTCTTAGAAGTGTCTTTATTACAATGTCTCAACCCTGATATTGGACCTTCTTGAGCCTTTTGTTGGTGTCTCTTTATGTTTTTTTTTTTTTTAATAAACAATCCTATATAGTTATGGATGTGGATAAAATTCTTAAAAATATGTAATATTATCAACATTCAAAGGTCATTTTTTTAAATCCTAACTTGAAAAAGAAAAAACGAACAAATCATACCTTAAATGTGATCCACTAGCAGGGTTAAAGTATTATATGTCTACTTGAAGAATTTTATTTTACCATATTTTTTCAGTTAATGATTACCCTGATAATTAAAGATGAATATTTTTAGGTAAATTGGGCTGCCCAAACTCTTATTTGCAGGATAGCAGACTATACATTTATAAGAAAATAAACTCTTTATTTGATCTATTAAATTTTAGAAGCCCTCAAGCAAAGGAATATAAAGCTATTTTGAAACTGTAGATTACCTATTAAAATGTACAGATGTAACGGGTAGGCCTTGTAGTCAACACCTAGAAAGACACCAATTATTGGCTTTGCAGTGTCGGCATTGTCAGTATGTGGCATATTTGACAATTTTGTATTGGCAGAAAAACTGACATACTTGTTAACATACAACTGCAGCCAAGACCAAACTTGGATTTTAAAAAATCATATCATATTCAAACTTTGAAAAATATTGTATAAAACGCGTTGGAAAACACTATTTTTCATAGCTCACGTTCTTTTGCGGAACTCGCTTCGCTCGTTCCGCAGAAATTTGCTCGTTACGAAAAATAGTGCTTTTCCCGACTGGTTTCACAAATTATATTTTTCTAATTTTGACATTTAAAGTAACACTTTTTAAAACTTATTGACGTTGTAAAATATCTTACTTTTCATAACTAGTTACGAAAGGTAAAACTAGTTACGTAAAGTAAAATTTTTCGCAACAGGGTGATGAAAAATAAAATATTTGACAACGTCAACGAGTGTTGAAAAGTGTTTTATATTTTAAACTTGAATTAAAAGAATCATATCATATTTAAAATTAGAAAAAATAATGTGTGAAACGCGTTGGGAAACATTATTTTTCATAGGTCACATTTTTTGATATCTGCTCGTTACGAAAAATAGTGCTTTTCCCAACTGGTTGCACAAATAACTATTGTTTTGTGGGGTAACTATTACATGGCAGGGTATACTAATATTATCAATAATAAACTGACTTAATTGTAAATATTTACAAATTAAATGGCGAAGTTCAGGCAAGCTTCCTAACTTAGCATGAAAAAATAAGTTGACAAAAATAATTTTATGTATTTATGTTTTATATTTCAGACTTTGTATATTTTTTAATAAAAATTATTTTATTTTATGTACACTCTTTAGATCCTTTATTTACTAAAAAAGCCAATTTTATTTTTTAGTACTTTTTATATTGAAAAAGTATTTGTTAATCTAAATTTTTGTTTTGTGGAAGCTGTAACGGACGGAATAATAATCATCAGCCCTATTATTTTCAAGACCTTTTAAAAAATTGTTGACGTAAAAGTTAGTGGACAAGGTGGAAATTGAAGGCTCATGGATACCACCATGTTATTGACAGTTCCCAGTACATCAAAAATAAAAACGGCTAAAGTATTACAGAGTTGACATCTCATTATGTAAAAAATATAATGTTAATCCAAATACTATTTATGTACCCGATAATGAATATGATATAACTGAACATTTCCAGGGTTTATCTAAAGTGGTCAATGTTGTAGGGTATAAATTTGGCTATGTGTTAAGAATATTATTCAAAACAATTAAATGCCCAAAATGCCTAATGGAATGTTTTGTGACAAAAGAAGATGTGTTAGCTGTAAGTCCCTATAAATTGATTCTCTTAAAGGACAGAGGTGAGTATATTTACTTTTTTATAATGCCTAGTTTTATTAATTTAATAATAATTAAATATTATTAATATCTAGTTTTTTAGGTATTCTTGGCAGTAATATTTTAAATTTTACTGGTTTCATTCTTAGTATTATTAAAAAAGGCATGTCTGCCGAACTAACTATAAGAAGCTTATGCTTTTTCACAGAAAATAAAATACCTAAAGAAGACAAATTTTTTACTTCTTTGCAGAATTTTATTAATATTTCAGATTTAAATAATCATTTTCTGATAATTCACCAACCGAAAAAAATCATGGATGGATGCAAAAAATAGAATTTATAACTTGGCCAAACACTATACGGAAACTATCCAAAGGTAAAGAATTAAAAATAAGTGACAAAGTTAATTTTGTTTAATGGTCAATAAAACCTATTAATAAAAATATATTGTTTAATTGGTTACCCAATAGTTTACGCCTTACTGTTATTTTATACAATTTCCATGTCAAACTTACTTACTCGGTTAAGTGTAAGAATGCCTATAGGCATTTAAAGATCGATAAAAATCCTCATAAATTATACAATACATTAGTTTCACAAGAAACAGAAATTTGTTTGCAATGTTACAATAATTGTCAAGAAAATCATTTATTCTCTACTGAAAATGAATTAATTAATGCTTTCAATTTGGTCAAATGGGCTACAGAGGCAAAGACTATGTCTGGTTAGTTGTGGTTAGTATCAATTTAAAAAAAAATGAGATTTATGAAAAAAGTCTTATATGAAAAAGACACTTGTGAATGACATGCAATCTGAGCATTGCTTAAGAACCTTAAAAAAATGAATGTCATAAGGAATTAAAAGGCCACTGGCACTAATATGTTATTTTCGTTGTGGTGCATTTAAAAATAAATCCTAGGTCTCCACACGTAGTGACGTAACTTAACAAAATTTTAAAAATTGAGTCAGGCCGCTAAAACAACCTATCTGGCATGCCTGCTTGACCTCACGAATTGGCGTATTTATAATTCGGGTAGTATCCTGTAAACCCATACTAAATTTGTGTTGTATATGACAAAATGCCTATATGGTTTCACACGAAAAGGAGTATATAACTTATGTCAGTTCGTGTGAACTAATTTCATGCTTACTGATGCTAATTGGTTAAAAACTCGGCGGCCTATGTACCGCGGACCTGTATCGACTTGTATGCACGCAGTTGGAAAACGAGTAAAAATGGATTAAAAAGGAAAGTGGTATTTTCGGCTTGTATTAGCTTTAGAAACTTTTAGGATTTAAGTGATTCTGATGACGAAATTCCGCTTAGTAGATTATTTTCTAGAAATGAATGGAATGAAGAAGACAATGTACTATTATATAATTTTGTTAAAAAAATAGTAACTACTTCTCCAAAGGTAATCACCAATCTCAAGGATACGTCTGATGCGTCTAAGTCATCGTTTCGCAGCGAATCGCCAGTTTACGATTCCGACGCAGATTATCCTTATGGGAGCTGTGAGGTTAAAGGTTGTAAAGATAAGATAT
>JAHBCN010026417.1:0-10623 GCA_019359885.1 Listronotus oregonensis | reverse complement strand
GGAAAGGAAGCGGATATAACTGAATGCTGAATGCAGCTTTAAATGGAAAAAAAAAGTTAAAAAAAAGAATCAAAACCGATACCTCGGTGAATCCCAAAAACAAAATATTGACGCGGTGATTCCCTGCGGAATCTGTGGAACCCCGCTGGGCGCTTGATTATTTATCGAATAGAGATCTCTGCACTACTCAGAGGGCCCAAAACCAAAATTTTTAGGTCGTTTTTATTAAATATTAATTTATTATTTTTGGATTGTTGTTTGGGGTTTTATTGATTAAACCAGTTTTTATGAAAATGTAATAGATTATTCGGTTTTAGCTATTGTAGTAATAGCGTAATAGCCAGTGTCTAATTGTAATAGATCTAGTACAATTGTAATACAAGCACAACGCTGACTGAGAAGCGCTGGCAATTTTTTCGACGGTGCGCGGTGCAACAACTTTAAAAAAAAGGGGGGGCAGCCTACTTGATGTCCCCCTTTTTTAAAGAAAGGGGGGAAATTTTTTTGCGTCATCTGTTTTTGTCCGTCCTTCTCTGATACAAATAAAATCTTTTACGCTCTTTATAAAACTTGTCACGAGGTTTTCAAACGGCGCGGCCTTTGACTTTCCCTCCAAACAAGTGGCAACACATGTGTATGCTTCTTTTTTTTTCATCCACATATTTCAAAAAATTATTCTCTTAGTTACACAGAAATCCTTTCCTGACAAGTTTACCAATCTGTATATATATATATATATATATATATATATATATATATATATATATATATATATATATATATATATATATATATATATATATATATATATATATATATATATATATTTTTCAAATATAATATTAATTTGGCCCCCTTAAGAACATTAACGAGTCTATGTCTTAAAGGTATAATTGCTAGAATGACACCTTATCTATTTTCCCAAATTTGCTGTTTAATTGGTTATCAAGTTCTTGTAATATAAATTATTTTACATTTGAACCATTAAACAATCCCTTAGCGTAGGAAATACTTTTAAAAAACTTTTTCATTTAAAATTGTTAAATTTAATTTTGGACTTTTTTTATTGTTATTTTAGAAAAAAAATGTTAAGTAGGAAATTTTTTTAAGAATTCGACAAATTAAATTTTAAAAATTTTTTTTCTTTCTTTTTGTTTTTATTTTTTTTTGTTTCCTTCCTTCTGAAACCCCTGGGGGGCTCTTTTCCCCCCCTTTTTGAGCTTATGTTAAAAAAAAAGTTCCTTTTTTTAAAAAATCGAAAAAAACATTAACATTTTCAAAGTTTTTTAAAAAAGCGGAAATTCATTTTTTATTTTTGCTTTTTTAATGAAAATTTTTAAAATTTTTAACAAAACCAAAAAAAAAAGGGGACTCCCGGAGTTGACCGTTGATTTATGCCACTGGTATAGCAGGTTGACGCACTTTTTTTGGGTTTTTGGGTTTTTCCAACAATTTCTCCAACCTCCAATTTTTTTTTTGGTTTTCCCCCCCCGGGGGAAAAGGGGGGCTAAATTTTTTATTTTGGACGGAGAGAAATTAATTTGGGGTTTTTTTCATAAATTTGTTTTGTAACCCGTTTTTGGCCCCAGAACCCTTTTTAGATCCCAATGTCAATAATTTTTTTAAAAATTTTTTTGATAAAAGACCTTAACACCCAAAGGGAAAAAATTTTTTTCTATTTCCTAAAAAGTTTTAATGACAAAATAAGTTAAAACAAACATAACTAAATTTTAAAAAAATTTTGTTCAAAGATGGATTCCCGGAATATTTATTTTTATTTATTATATATTTATATATATATATATATATATATATATATATATATATATATATACATATATATATAATATATATATATATATATATATATATATATATATATATATATATATATATATATATATATTATTAATATATATAATATTATATATATATATATATATATATATATATATATATAAATATATAATAAATAATAAATAAATATAAATATTCCGGGCACATACACATCTCTTGTATTGACTACAATTTTTTCAAAATTTAGTTGTATGTTTGTAATATTAACTTATTTTGTCATTACCACCAACTTAATATTAGGTAAATAGACATAAAATTATCCTCTTTTTCCGGCGATACTGCTGCAGTAAAATTGCTCATTGTGTAGGGGATCGTCAAGAGAAACATGTTTTTAAAAAAAATTTTGGGGCAGGGATCTAGAGGTTTTTTGGGTTAAATTTTTTTCTCAAAATAACTAAGGGATACAAAACCAAATTATATAATTTTACCCTTAAATTATAATTTCAGGGCCCAAATGAGTCTTTAGCTCCACTCACGTCTTGTGTTGGGGACCAAAAACTAAAAAAATTTGGGTAACTGGCTTCTTTTTTAAAAGCGAAAAAAAAAAAAATTTGTGCGTCAATGACTACCACCCATGGCATGACAATCAGACGGGCCGGGGCCTGGTTGAGTCCCTCAATTTTTTTTTTTTTTTAGGTTTTTTTAAAAAATTTTAATTTATCATTAAAAATTGCAAAAAACTAAAAATAATTTTGCGCTTTTTTTAAATTTTAAAAACTTTTAATGTTAATGTTTTTTTGACGATTTTTTAAAAAAAAAGGTTTTCCCCTTTTTTTTTGGAACCCCACACTATAAGCATGCAAAGAGTGGGAAAATGTACTTTAGTCCTTTTCGAATATGTTTATTGTGTTTAGGGGGGTCCAAAAAAAAAAATTTTAACACCAAAACCGAAATGAAAAAATTTTGAAAATTTTGAAAAGATGTTATTCGTCGAATTCGTAAGTCATCAACTAAAATTTTTTTTAAAAGTGGAAAAAAATAAAAAAAAAAAAAAGGGGAACCCAATTTAAATTAAAAAATTTAAAAACAATTTTTAAGGCTAAAATTTAACTACGTTTGTGCATTAGGATTACACGCTTTTCGATGCTGGACGCAGGCGTCAAATCCCCTTATTTTTCTTTAAATGGAAAAAGGGTTTTGCCAATTCCCCCACTGCATCAGTTATTTCGATTTTTTGTAAATATAATTTTTTTTTTTTTTTAAAAAATTTAAAATTTTGTTTTTTTGGGAAGGTAAAATTAAAAATTTTAAAAAATTAACAAAAAAGAAACGAAAGGAACCATCACTTTTTAAAAATTAAAAACTTTTTTAAATTTAAAATATTTGTATTAAGACAAAATTTTACTATTTTTTTAGGAATTTTTTTGCTTTCGGAAAAAAAAAACTGGAAAGACCTATAGGAAAGACTTGTAATTACACTAAGGTGAGTGAATAAAAGTAAATATTTACAGAAAAAAAAAAAAGGACTTATTCTTTTTCAAAATTAGGTTATTTTTTAGGTTATAATTTTAATATAATCTGTAGCAAACTCAAATTGGTCGACGTTGAAGGAGACATTATTGGAGTTGTTACATAATTCGAAACATTTGAGTAATTTAGCGTTTGCTGTAGATTAGGTATTTGTTGACTAATTGTGCATTGATAGGCCAATTCTTGCATTTTCACACGAAACAGCACATTAGAAAAGGGGGTTTTTGATAGTAGGTGGGGGCTCTTAAAAAAATGATAATTATCATCGTTTTGTAATGAATTAGTTTTTTGTAGTATTTGAAGTTTTTTTTTTTCCAAACTTAAAAACGACCGCCTAACCACCCCGTTTTTTTAAAACCCAACTGGATTTAAAAGGCCCTGGTTTTTCGCCAATTTTTGGAAAAAAATTTCTTTTTTGGGGCCCACATCCTTTTTTTTTCATTTTCCCCTTCCCCAGTTTTTAACTTATTCCCGTTTTAACCTTAAAGTTTTGGGAAGAAAATTTCCCCAAAAAATTTTCCCCGGGGAAAAAAATTTTTGGGTTTGCTTTCTTTTTTTTTTCCCCTTTAAAAACGCTTTTTATAAAAAAAGCCCGGGGCCCCGGGGGTTTACCCATTTTTTAAATTTTTGGGCCCTTTTTTTTTGTTCCATTCTAAAAACATCTCTCAGTGTTTTCCCCTTTTTTTACCAGATCTTCTGCAAAAAAAAAATATAAGGAAAAAAACGTAATTTAAGTTTGTATTGTTAAGACAAGATTCAAGTAGTCGGTAGCAATACTATTTAACGAATCAGTGGTTTTTAAAAAAAGAGATTACTTTATATTCTTTAAATTTTTTTTAATTTTTTTTCCCTGCATTAAAAATATTTGTATTAACTATGGCTTTTTGTAGGTTTTTTTCTACTGGGATAAGCTACAGGTCATTGGTTTGGTACCGGTGGGAGTATCTACAGTGGAAAAAAAAGTTGGGGGAAAATTGTACTGCGAAAATTTTTAAAAAGCATTTGTCAGAACCAACTACAAAAATTCTTTCTGATTCTGCGACAAAATATTGGAAATTCGGGGAAACTACCAAACTGTGTAGGGTCGATTGAAATGCCCAATAAATCAGGGTCCATGTTTTATAATTACAAACAGTTTTATTCTATTTTTAAGCGGTTTTTGATGCTGATTATCGGTTTTTTACTGTGAAAGTGGGTGCATATGGTCCCCAAAAGACGGAGGAATTTTTAGTTCTTTGCTCGATTACAAAGTAAAAACTTTAATATGCCCGAAGAAAATACTCTTCCAGGGGAATAATATCTTTTCCATATTTTTTGGTAGGGGGGGAGGCTTACCCCCTTTTAAGAACTACTTAATGAGGCCATATCCACAAGGAGTTAACGGGGAAACCATTAATATTTCAATAGCCGACTTTCCCGCGCCAGACGATTGAATGCGCTTTTGGAATTCGTGGCCAAATGGAGGATTTTAGGAAAAGCTATCGGGACCAATGTACCAACGGCGGAGGAAATTGTAAAATGTGTCTGTCTTTTGTATATCATTATTGACCGTGAAGGTATGATACACAATCTGACAACCAATATTATGGAAGATCAAAACTGATACCGATAACTAGAGCTTATAATAGAGCAACAGGCCAAGCATATCAGTTACGCGATATTTTTTAAAAAATATTTAAAAAACCCCTCGACTTTTCTAGAAGTTGAAAAAAAAAATGGGGTTAAAATAAATTTTTAATTTACATGTTTTATTTTATATAATTTGAAATGTGACATCTGAAAAATTTACAAAAATTGCAACGTGGTATTGATAATCTAAAAAGGTTTTAACCCATTTTTACTAACGAATTTATGCGAAGGAATAATTCCCCAAAAAAAAGTTTTTTTAAAATAAGACAAAAAAAAAGAAAAATAATTCCAAATAATCATATTATGATTTTCAGTATTATACTTACTTGACGAGTTTATGTCTCTTTACTTCATCCCATAATTTATTAGTAATGTCTCTATTATGGTACTGTTTTGATTGTTGATTCTAAAATGGTTCACGTGTTTGGATACTTTTTTATTAATTTTTCGGCATCCATATTCAATTATTTCTGCAGCGATATCTCTGACTATACTATGCGAGTCGAGTTTACGAAAAAAAAACAGTTTTTTTTTCATCCCTTTCCCAAACCCAGCTGTTCAGACCCCATCGCCCCTCACACTAGCCAACTGTCCGAACAGCCGCATAAATTACTTAATGTTTATTTTAATAGCGACGCATCGCCTAGCGTAGCACAGCATCGCATAGAAAGTGAATGTACACTTTTCGACGTACGCTAGCAGTATTGTTTAATGGTACAAATGTAAAATTTTATATTACAAAAACTTGATAACCGATTTTAAAAAGAAAATTTTTAAAAAAAAGATAAGGTGTCATTCTAGCAATAATACCTTTAAGACATAGACGTATTTTAAGCTTCTTAAAAAAAGTTAAATTTATATATATATATATATATATATATATATATATATATATATATATATATATATATATATATATATATATATATATATATATATATATATATATAAAAAACAGGGTGCGTAAAAAAAGTGGGAAATAAAAAAAAGATTTTTTAAAAAATGGAACACTTGTATTTGTTTTTTTTTTTTTTGAATTCTATGTATTAATAATTACATTTTTTGTCATATAAAGCATGAGCTGAAATTTGATAGTTTCTGAAATATTGGGTTTAAAGATGAAAATAGTCTTTTTTATGGTGTTGATAAATGGGCATTTTTTCGTTACTTCAGAAATGAAAGCTTCCATATTTGGCAGGAGAAAGGACAAAGTTATATTAATGTTCAGCCTGAAAAAAAATTTCTAATTTGTTTTACAGGGTGTTTATTATAACCGTCCAAATTCGCACAGTTTAAATTAAAAAAATTTTTTTTTTTTAAATGGCACCCCCTTTTTTTTTTTATTTTGTTTTATTCAGGATTAAGAAACCTCTAATTTTTACCGAATATGTCCTATACCTATATTTAATAATTATCGATAAATTTAGTTTTTTTTCCCAAAAAGCTACGTTGTATTCGGGACCATACCGGTAACATTGTATTGATCGCGTTAGCCATAAAAAAAAATACCCCCGGGTTAAAAAAAATTCATGTGTCAAAAAAAAACACTTAAAGTCGTGAATTTTAAGTTTTTATTCAATAGTAATTAATTTTTTTTTTCAATAGTAATTAAGTTTTTATTAATTTACATCTTAATGTTAAAAAGAAATGTTTAATATTAAATAAATTTTTATTCAATACCACGTCTTAAAATATGTTCAAATAGGCGGCCTTCTTGTTGAATACACATTTATCCTTTTTTGTATGTTTTTCTTACTTCCGATAACATAAGGGGTGACACCGTACGACAAACTTCTCGAATTCTTTTTTTCATATCCTCCTTGGTCGTTGGTTTATTGACATATACCCGGTTTTTTATGTATCCCCATAAAAAAAAGTCTAACGGAGTTAAATCGCATGACCTTGGTGGCCATGGAATAAAGCCCCCCGAAAACCTTTTTTTTGGGGGACCCCCCGAATTCCCGGACTTCACGATGGAAATGTGGAGGTGCACCATCATGTTGCCCACATATTTAGCCGCTCATCTAAATTAATATTTTCAAGTAACTGAGGCATTTCTTCACGTAAGAAATATAAATAGCTGCGGCCCGATAAAGGCTCACTTGGGCCCCCAAATTTGGGGATGAAGGATACCACACCACGTATTTATTGACCAATAATTTTGATTTTGAACTTCTCGCAGCCAAAATGGATTTTCAGTGTCAAATAGTGATATTATGCCGATTTACACCCCCCCTTGCTTGGGGCCGTTGCCTCATCGGAAAAAAAAAGTTGCACAAAAAAATTGTTATTTAACTGTAATTGTTGAATAATAATATTACAAATTGAATTCGTCTTTCAAAATCATCTTCCCGCAATTCTTGATGAAGCTCAATGTTTTATGGATGATATTTAAACTTGATTGTTGTTCGGTTCACAGTTGATTTGGAAGTGTTGCATAACGTCGCTAGATTCCTAGTACTCACCTGGGGATTTTCTTGAATATTTAACAATATTTCTAATTTTTTTCTTCATTGGCTGCGTTTTTGTTAACAACTTCACGTTTTGAGTATTTAACACTGCCGGTGGAATTAAATCTCTCCATTACATTTTGAAAGCCAGTAGCAGTAGGTATCCGACGTTCAGGATATTTCATTCTGAAAATTTTTTTTAAAACAGAGGGTTTTTTCAGCCTCGCCTAACACGTAGATCATGTAATTTTTAACTCATTTAAAGGATAGTCCATGCCCAATACAATAACAACGAAATGAAGAAAAAAAAGTAACGTCAAATTTTAATTTACGACAATTATTATGCTTTTTTTTTTACGAATTTTTTATTAATCCTAGCTATTGTTTTTCATGGCTAACGCGATCAATACAATGTTACTGGGTATGGCCCCGAATAAACGTAGCTTTTGGGGAAAAAAGCTAAATTTATCGATAACTATTAAATATAGGTATAGGACATATTCGGTAAAAATTAGAGGTTTCTTAATCCTGAATAAAACAAAATAAAAAAAAAAAAGGGGTGTGCTTTTAAAAAAAAATGATTTTTTTTAATTTGAAACTTTGGAATTTTAACGGTTATAATAAACACCCTGTAAAAAAATTGAAATATTTTACAGGCTGAACTTTAAATAACATTAGTCCTTTCTCCTGCCAAATATGGAAGCTTTCATTTGGGGAAAAAAGAAAAAACTGCCCATTTATCAACACCATAAAAAAAGCCTATTTTCATCTTTAAATCCGAATTTTTTTTGAAACTATCAAATTTCAGCTCATGCTTTATATGAAAAAAAAAGAAAAATATTAATCCATAGAATTCAAAAAAAAAATCAAATACAGAGTGTTCCATTTAAATAAATCTTATTTTTTCGTACCCCACTTTTTTGACGCACCCTGTATAACTTCCAATTTTTTTTAAAAATGCGCTTTTCCTACCTCTATCCTATGGCGGAAACGATATTGACACAAATAATATCAGGTAAGCAAAAACTTACTTTACTCTTTTCGTTGGGACCCCCCGTTATATATATATATATATATATATATATATATTACAAGTTAGTGGTGCCGAGACGGGTTTGTCCTTTTTTGTTTTATCTGGTCAAGAGGGTCGAAAAAAATTTTTTTCTTGTTTAAAATTTAGACCGGACGAGAGAATGGTCTTTCCCTTTTTTTCCGACAGATTCTGGTTTCTCTTCCTCTCGATCCGGGAGTTTGACATACAATTAAAAATATTTGGGGTTTTTTCGCGTGATCGTTTACTATCGTGTATCCCCTCTCTTTTTTTTTTCACAGAATAAAAAAAAATAGAGTCATATAAACGGTAACAAACAGTATTTTTTTTGGAAAAAAAAAAATTGTTCTAAAGGGTTTTTTTAAATTATCTATCAAGCGTTGTAGTAAGTGGGGGAAAGAAAGGGGAAAGATACAAAAAAAAAACATTTTTATCTTTGGTGCTTTTTTTTTTAGGCTATTATAACAGGGGCTAAAAAATATTTGGGCCATTTATACAGGGTTATTTTTTTTTGGGGGTATTTTTTTAAGGGTCACGGGGCCTTTGCCAACAAGTATGGGTTTCTGGTTTTAAACATATTCCACAATTAAAAATTGCATGTGGTCCGGGGTTAAATTTTTTTATTTATTATTATACCCAGTTTTTGGTTTATTATGAAGGTTAAAGGCAAATTGCAGGTGTTTAATATAAAGCAGAGTCTTCATCTTAGAAACATTCGTTGGGAGTTTGCCGGATTTTCGTGTGTGTTATTGAGCATCCAAAATTGCTAACCCCAAAATATTGATATTAGTAGATAATCAGGACCTGTACCCTTTCAAAAGGTGCGGTGCCTACACAATAGATATTTGTCGGGCAATTATTTATGGCTGGGTTTACCACTAAGGGCTGTCATTTAGATTTTATTGCGGGGGAAAATCAACGACATATTTGGGGAAGTACCATACCATTTTCAGTTATCGAAGGTTAACCAAGTTAATTTAACTTAAAAAATTTAAATATGGTAATACTTTTTTTTTAAAACGGGGGGATGCTTAGTTATACAAAAGTAAGGATTAACCTATTTCATGCAGTTATCTATTTTTAGGCTGTCAGTTTCGCTTTGTTTATTTAAGGACTGCATTATAGAATTTTAAAAATAAAGTACTTACTTTCTTCTGTTGGTTAATATTTCCGCTTAAGAAAATAAAAAATTGTCCATTGAAGACATTTTTTTTTTAAAGGTATGATTTTATACAGATTAAAAGTTGAAAAATTTCCCCAAAAAATATATTTGAAAATATTTTTTTGGGAAAAATATCAGGAAACTTAGGAAATATATAAAAATATCGGAAGTATAAAAATATAAACTACAAAACTCCAAAAAAAAACATTTAATGAAAAATTTTTCATAGGTAATACTATAAATGGTCAGATTTGGTCGGATATTCACGGGGGACCTTTTTTTGAAACGAGTTAAATTGCCGAAAAACCCAAAAAACCGGAAAAACTATATGGCTCAAAATCTAAGTACGAATGGTATTTGGTAAAAAAATTGCGCGAACGAAACAAAGCTAAAAGCAAAATAATAATGAACTAATAATTTAAAATACAATCGCTACTAAGGGGAAAAATGGAAAAACCCAAAATTATAGAACCGTAAATTTACCGATTTTTTTAGCCAGTGTTTTTTTTTTTCCATTATCCGGTAAAAATTTTTTTTTTAACATTTTAAGGGTGATTTATACATAGTGGAATTGTTATCCAAAAAATTTAAAAAGGGAAAAAAAATTAATATAAATAAAAATTTAAGACGCACACGAAAGAGCAGTGCCGGGGTTTTCCACTAGGCAGACTAGGGGGGCCGCCTGGGCCCCCTAGCTCAATAGGGGCCCCCCCTAAAATTAAAAAAATTCGGCAAATTTTCGCAGTATTTTTTTTTTTGTTAATGGAAAAGGGGTTTTTTTTTTTTTTGCTTTATATTTTTTTTAAATATAAAATTCTTTTTTAAAAAAAATTGCATTTATTTTTACCTAAAAAACCCCAACTTTTCCCCCCAAATACTCCCCCCCCCAACTAAAAAGGTTTTAAAAAAAAAAAGTTTTGGGTTAATTTTTTTTTTTCCTAATAATAAATATATTCCCTCCAACCCAAACACCTACCAAAAATAAAAATTATTAGCTGATAATT
>JAHBCN010026416.1:0-10674 GCA_019359885.1 Listronotus oregonensis | reverse complement strand
AAAATAAAAATTTATTTTTTTTTTCTACCAGGGGCCCATTTTTATACCCATTCTAAAAGGTGTTTTAAATTGACAATGTCCGGTCAGAACCCCCGTGATTATAGGCAAAGGTTCCCCCAGGATAGGATGTTCAGTAACTTCCGGGGAAAAGTTAACTGTTTCATCCCATCGTCCTTCTTGGGGGAAATTTTAAAATTTTTAAAATTTTTGATTTTTTTTTTAAGCGAAAAAAGGGTTTTTGTTTCGAAAAATATCGTAGTATTTAAAAAATAAAAAAAATTGGCCTCATAAAGTTAAAGTTTTAATATTATTAAACCAAAATATTCCAAACATTTAAGGATATACAAGATTTTTTTCAAAGTATTTTAAAATTTTTCCCCCCAAGTTTCCCCAAACAAATATTTATTTAAAATTTCCCATTTATAAAAAACCAAAAAAAACAAAAAAGTTTCGATTTTAAAGAACGAATAAAATTTTTAATTCACACCTACTTACTTCTAGATACGCCCCCAACTTATCATTTTTCTTTTTTTTCCCCTTCCCCGGCCTTAGTAATTTTCCCCAAAGAAAACTTTCCCTTTTCCTTTCGAGGGGCGCCCCCTTCCAGAATATTGTCCTGAATCAACCCTTTTTTTTTATGCAAAAAAAAATATTAATTTTAAACTGTTAGGGAAAGGGCCCAAAAATATTTATTAAATAAACCAACAAAAAAAAAAAGTTGGTCTTTTTTTTATTCCAATACAAAGATCGAAACCTTAAATGTTTTAAACATTTTTTTTTATGAACTTTTTAATATTTTTACACTTTGTTTTTAAAAAGGGGTTTAAACCCAAGGTTAAAACAAAAATTTCTTTTTTTTATTCAAAAAACCCTCCTCTTTTTCGCTGGTTAATTGTGTAAACATATTTTAAAGTTTTTATTTTAAAAAAATCCAAAATTCCCCAAAAAATCCCCCTTTTTATTAAAAAAAAACAATTAGAAGTAGTGAGTACAAAAAGAAAAAAAAAATCAACTTTGATTGAAGGGTTTTATACCCCCGGAAAAATTACCCCAAATAAATGAAAAAAAGGCTGTAAGTAAATCTGGCCAGTTTTCCTTGGGGCAATTCTTGGGTTTTGGGGGATGCTTTGACCGAAAAAATTTTTATCAACATTAACGGGGGGAAAAAGGGCTGAAAATGGCCCCCCGGGCCCCAAAAAAAGGGGTTTCCTGCAATCTCCCCAAAAAAAATAAAAATTGGAAAATTTTTTTGTTTAAAAAAAAAATGAATTTTCCCTTTAAATCTAAAAAATTTTAAATATTTTTTTTGAAAAATCGATGGTTTTCGAGATAATGGGCCCCAAAAAGTCCTTTTTTTTGCTTGGGTCTAACGCTAAAAATGCCGCTATCTTCATGGATTCCTCACATAAGCGGGCGGACAATTTTTACATTACTCGGACAATAATAGGTTTGTTCCAGCAAGTCAAAACCGTCCCGAAAGATCACGCCCATGGCCCGATTAAAGTGCGTTCCATCAAGACGGGAAGTTTCGGACGATCCCGTTTGTGTACCAACAAAACTTGGGGGTCGTTTATTCGGGTTTTTAGAACGGTAATTTGCCAACACATCAAAAAAATCACCGGCGATCAGTTTATGGGGGGATTAAATTTGGGGCGTTTTTAAACACTGCGCCCCGGCGTGATCTTTTTTGGGGAATTTTTCGGGTTTTTGGCCTTTGGGAAAAAACCTTCGATACATGGCCTAAATTGAAAACTGTTTGGGTTTTGGGCTTTTCGTTTAACCCTCTTAATCCCATTTTTTATTTTTTAACCCGCTTTTCATGTTTATTGTTTCCCTTTTATCTTCCTTTTTGGGTTTCTTTTAAAAGGGAGGATTATGCGGGGAAAAAAAGGGTTTAAATTTTTTCAAAAATTAAGTTTATTATAAATTAAGACCTTTGGGAAAACAAAACCAAACGGGTTTTAAAAAAAACAATAAAAAATTTTTCATACGTAGGCCCAAAACATGGTTTAAAAAAGGTTCTCGTGATTTTATTTTATTTGGTTACTTCTGGCAGCTGTCCCGGGAATTTTTTTAACTTTTAAAAAAATATTTGGTTTTAAAAAATATAATTTTGTTACATTTTTTTTTTTAACGCATGGGGAAAGACGAAAGGGGTTTTTGTGTTTTTTTTTAATGATGTTAATTTTGGGGGGAGTTTAATTATTTTTAAAAAAGGGAAAAGTTTATTTCATTTTTTTAAAAAGGGTTTAAAAAATTTAAAAAAAATTTTAAAAAAGGTTTAAAAATTGTTTATCTTTTAACTTAATTTTTAAATTTTTTTTTTGTGTATAATTAAAACCCTTTGGTCCCTAATGTTTTTTCTTTTTTTGTGTGACTAACTTATTTTAACCAAATTTAAATTTTTCGCAAAACCTAACTTTATTTAGCGAATAGTTGCAATGCCAGCATTTTCTATTTCCTCCTTGTTTAATTATTCAAAAAACATTAATTTTTTACACCTCCTAAGCACATCATTAAATTTAATCATCCTTAAAGATGAGTGACGTATTACTATGAGTGATAGTTGCTAACTTTGATCACAAAAATAATAAGTAGAAAAGTAGGGTTATATTTTTAAAACAAAAAATTCAAAAACTTTTGATCGTGATAAACTTTTTCTCGCTCGAAAGCATCCGCGAAGATCTAAGAATTGCGCCACAAATGAAAACTGTACAGATTTATTTACAGCATTGGATACTTTCAGGTCTTCAGTTACTGGACTAAATAGTTAATTTTAATTAAGAATTTTTTTATGAATATAAGACCACACAAATTTTAAATTACCTCTTTTAAAGTCGCACATCAAATCCAATTTAAACTGAAACCCAAATACAAAAAGTCTCAAAAAGATTTTGAGTGTCCACAAAAATAAACTAGCATTATCATTATCTAAGATAACCGTTATTTTAAACATTTTTAAAAACAACTGTGGTTGTACTTTTATTAAAATAACGCCGCTTTTAATTTTCTATCCAACTAGAAATAACCACTGTCACAAAAGCACAAAAACAATGAACCTAAATCAGTAAATTCAATTTTCAACTGTATGTAAACATATTTTCCCATTGTATGGTAATTTCTGTATTTTTTTTATTGATTCAAAAATTTTAATAAAAAGCCAGTAAAGGTAACAATAATAAAAAATTCGTGATTGTAAATATAGATGTTAAATTTTCATAATAAAATGGTAATTCATGATTTTTAAGCCAAATCAGGGACTCGTTTTTTGTTTAGTTACCACAGAAACTCAAAATATTCGTCCTCCAGTGTACCCTGGGCAACATTAAAAAGTAAAAATTTATGTCAAAATAATCACACAGAAATTGACTTGTGTCTTACTAATTAATAAAATGTCCATCTATTTTAATAAAAATAATAACCCCTAACTTAAGATACATTTGATTTAAACAATTATTAGTAATTTTAATAAACTGAAATGGCTGAAAGATTGTCGTTTTGGAAATTTTATGTAGATATTTTAACACTGAACCAGCAGTTATATCACCTTAAATATATAGTGTAAAAAACAACATACCACCTATTTTATTGAACATATCTTGGATTTTAAGGGTAAAATGGATTTATTTTAAACAATTTTGATTAGTTTTCTTAAACTTAAATAGTTAATTTTATTTTTTTATTTTGTTTAGATACCTTACCAAAAAAATTTACGGCCATTTCACCTTTCCCTTATATCCCAAATAATCTTATTAAAAGTGAAAATATTTTGTAACAAAATTTTAAATATTAGATATAACTTGATGATTTTGTTTAGAGGTGAAATTTTCTGGAATCTCCTAATGACCTGTAATAATGATAAGACAATTTTTCCACGTATCAAGGTTTTTTTTTTTTAAATGTACCTGCAAAAAATTTTTGGTCCTAATTTAGGTGAAAATATACAAGCTGTTTGAAAGAGATGATTCAATATTTAAGGGGTGATTTTTCGTGTCGTTTTTGGCGGAAAAAAGGTTCCTATAAACACAGGTCCAGAAATCTTTGTTTCCAAGATACGAGGTGTTAATACCATTCTATTGCTTCTTGCATCCGAACTGGAAGTGGTCACTTTTAAAAGTTTTTGTAATTTTTGGTAAGAAAATGGAGAGACTTATAGTGAAATATTTATTTTAGCCCTGTAGTTTTACATTGCAGTTTTTAGCTCGTAAATAAAGCAAGATAAAACGAAAGTTCAAGAAAAAAAGTTTAATTTTTAGAAGCTTTATTTAAAAAAAATAAATAGAAATTTAATAAAAGTCAGTGGTGTACATTTTGTCAATAAATTTTGTTATTGTGCCCCCTCAGACGCCAATGAATTTAATAATTTAAATCTTGTTAGGACTTTTTATTACAACAAAAATCGCTACCAAATCTCAAGATAATTGTAAAAAAATATTTGAATTATTTTTTAAAAACATATGGGACGATCCGGTACGCCGGAGAGGTCTTCAGTTTACAATACGGTGTCACTTAAAAGATTTAATCTTTGATCCTGCTTCACTCTCCTGCAAAGATTAAAAACTGCACAGGTCACTACCAATACACGCTTCCGTCTATCTGCGCTGGGACACCTGCACAGGTCCACTTCTCCGGTAAACCGTAGCGTGAGTGACCGGCATAATGGTTCCTAAATTTTGTTTTAACTTAAATCAGAAGAAAATATAAGTATATATAATATTTTTCAAGATATAAGAAAATGACTAGACATATCGATTATCTCCGACTGCAATAAAAATCCTCGAAAGTGATTCTTTATGGCCATGCCAACAGAAATGAGAATAGTTCAGGTCCGTACCCTTTACCCTATACGTTTAGATATAACCTTAAAAATAGGACATCGAATACTTATATATTATTCCAGTCAAGTAGAAATACGACCCTGTACGATCGGGTGCGATAATTAGGTCAACACCCTAATACCTAATAGTACCATAAAAATGCTAATTTCGAGCGTTTTTTTCTACTCAGAAGCAGTCGAGACTTTTAGTCATTTTCATATCTTGAAATACTATACCCAGAAGGTATACAGGGCGTTTCGCGGACGCGTTAACAAGAGGACAATGGACCGAAATAGATGAAAAAGTCATTTTGATAAAAATTGAGCTTTTCAAAAAATATGAATTACATGCGCTAGACTTCTTTATCATATCATATGTCCAAAAATGTAAAAACGTAAAATCAAGCAAGAGAAAACACTCATTTTGGCTTCATTAACGTGAAATGATTAATAAAAATTTGCTTCAAATTTATTTTATCTGATTCCGAATTTACTAAAGAAAATTTAAATTTACAAAATTAAAATAACATTTTTGCAAGTGCATTTTACATTTACATTTTTTTAACATTTTATATTTTTTCCATTGCATATTTATTTTTATTAATGTTTAGTATTGAAAGGTAATAATGAAGTAAAATTAGTGAAATGCGTACTTGCAAAAATGTTGATTTTTTTAAAATTTTTTATAAAATTTAAATTTTCTTAATAAGTTCGGAATCAGGTTTAGAAGTAAATTTGTTAAGTTTTTTTATTTATTATTTCACGTTAAAAGGCCAAAAATGACTGTTTGTTTTTACTTGATTTGTTTTTGCATTTTTGAGACGCCCTGTATGATAAAAATCTGTTTTCTCATTGTAATTATATTTTTCGACAAGCAGAATTTTTATCAAAAATTACTTTTTTCGTATATTTCAATTTTGGTACATTTGTCCTTCTTGTTAATGGGTATCCGCGGACATACTGTATATGTTACTAAACCCTTTACTTAGAACCAACATAAAGCTTCCGTAAACAACGATCGGTTCGGCGACGAACACAAAGTTTCTTAGTATACGTAATAAATTTTATCGTTAAAAGTTTCTTCGTAAAGCAAAGAATAACAAATCGAAATTGATTTAATCCTGAAAATTCGCTTCGTCTATTACGCTCCCAGGGCTTATCAATTCCAAATTTTAAAGCCAGCGAAATAACTATATTGGACCGGGTATGAAATTCCGAAATTTAGAAGGGTGATCCAGCTGAGAAATATTGGATGTGGGGTTGCCTTGACAACCAGACTGCATCGGGCCACTTTCTAAACACTTGCCTGTAAAGGATCATGAGATCAAGCCAATATGTATGTAGGTATTTTGATTATTTTGTTTTTGCGTCTTAAAGCTTGTTGTTGTACATCAAGTAAAATTTTACATGAACAAAGTTTACAGGATTAAAAATAAGATGGATTTGCGTTTAGCAGTTTAAATACCCGACAGGCGCTCAAAAAACAGCAAAGAAGTGTTTTCATTTATAATCGACTACTCAAACTTACCAGAGTGATTGAAAATCATACAAAATTAGAACTAAAATATTAGTCGTCATACCAAATAACAGGGGCGGCTGGGATTTTCAATTTTCTTTTATATAAAAAGTAAACATAGGGATCTAATAATTAAATATATACCAGATGCTAATTGGAACACTTTGGCGAAGAAAATTATTTTGAAAATTGCAAAAAGTTAATTTTTGCAGCGTCCTAAAGAAAAATCAAAGTTTTAAAAGCGAATCCCCTATTTGAATTTTAACTTGATCAAATTTATCGTCAAATTCAAAATTCCGCAAAATTATCTATGTTTTTCTAAAACTATGGCCAGTTAAAATTTTTCACTCAACAATTTTCTTATGCAAATGTTTCAGACGCCGCTAATTTTAAGAAAAATGCAGATATTTTAAAGAAATTTGGAATTTGACGATAAAATTTGATCAAATTCACGAAAAAAATACCAACAGAAGATTTTACTCAGAGGCGCTGCAAAAAAACGAACTCTTCTTGCAAATTTTAAAATAAAAAATTATTATGAAAGTGTTCCCTTGAGGCCCATAGCATCTTGTAAATATTTGGTATGGATTTCATATCTTACTTTTTAGATAAACAATTGTGAAAATTCTAGAGCCCCCACTGCCAAATAAATTTGATTATTTGTCAAATATGTTTCTTCTGTTAAGCTATCTACAACAATATGACCGAAGATCATCAAAGTATCAAAACATGCAAATAAATATTGTATTTTTAGCACCTTTTAGGGAGGCCGCACGTTAAAGAAACATGACACCTGAAACATAAAGCATGAAACATGAAACATGAAACACGTTTATTTTCATGAAAATAAACCACGGCCAAACAAATAGAAGTACGCTCACATATGAAGCGAGTGTGATTCATGTGCTTAAAACATTTTTATCGTGTTGGAAAGTGTTTCATGAAATAGGCCGCGTTCTATTTTTCTGTTTAAATTGCATTATTTTGGTCAATTAAATACGTGCGTTAAAGGAATAACGACCAAGAATTTAATATTGCATTTGTTTCTGTGGTAGAGCAGTGCGAAGAATTGCACAATTAAATCAAGGGAGAAGATCAGAGAGAAGTACTTGAATAGATAGTCACACGAAAAACCTTGGCAGTGTCATCAGTACTTTTCTTTAACACTGAGGCACATTTTAAAGTTAGTATCTTTTTTCTTTAAACTAGGACCCACAATAGAACAGAATGTTGTAAATGTTTGTATACTCATTCTATAAAATGATTGAATTTGGAAGGGTAATTGTTTAATTCCTTTGCAACCAAATATGTACTATATTTATATCAACATAGGGATACATCCAGTAACGACTTTTTTTTGTTTTTGGACAGTTGCCATGACAGCAACGACCTCGTCATCATCACTTTCCATTGTTGACTATACAAATTTTATTTTTGTTTTTGGATTAGTGTAAAATGCAACGGTTTGTTTCTCTCGCAATTTTATTGTTTCCATGGTTTTATGTTTCATGCTTTATGTTTCAGGGTTTCATGTTCCTGATGCGGCCTCCCCTAAACAATGCGTCACCACGGATGTTGTACAAATAACTACTACCTTTGAACTTAACCCAATTACCGTCTGGGTAATATCAACCAGACGGGATTTGCAATTTAACGTGAAATCCATACCATAGGCAACAGCAGTAATACATACAAAGTGCTGTTTAATTAACTAATTAAAACTTAGTTTTGTAATATAATAATTAATTATTAACAACGTTTTTGTCAACATATGTAGATCCACGGTACCAAGTGTTTATAAAGTTTATACCAACCTTTGGAGAGTGTCCTAAAGAAAAAAAAAATGGTAACAAACCATTAAAAAAAACAAATAAAAAACGACTTTTTAGGTATGGCATTCCATTAATAAACATTTTATTATGTAAAAGATATTTTTTAATTTTGTAAGCAAAATCTTTCCTAGAGCGGCTGCTTTTTCCAGTCAATAGGTATCATTTAAAAAAATATATTTGCTGAAAAAAAAGTATATAAGTTTTGATTAATCACTATTTTAAAGACATCACCCACAAAATGTGCATCTTAACGTTTTTGGAAAGATTGAACAAATAAATGTAATATGACGTATAAAAGGTACTACGCAAGAGTCCAAATTTAGTTTCACCAGATCGTCGAAAATAGCATAATAGCATTGACCTTATTCATAATGATTATTCCTACAATGTATGTATGATCAAATGTAGGAGGTATGTTGTTTTAAGCACAAAAACAAATCTTACTTAAAAATAAACACGTAAATAATCATAAAATTGGTAATCAAAAATAACACAATACATTGTTTCACTATAGCTTATGGGATACTGCCTAATACTTTTGGAAATGGGGCCTCTTTCGGTGGTCCCGGGTATAACGAACTGAAACTGCTACCCCATTGACCCTATGATTTGCACATCGCTTGCAAAAAAAAGAAGAAAACCCTTTCAAGAACCCCAAAAAATCAAAATATTAATCAGCGGGAAAATCGGCACCGTTTTTTAAAAAATTAAAATTAAACTAAATTTAAAAATTTTGTTTTAAAAAAACTTAAATTCTGATATTTTTTCTTTTATGACTTTTTGTCATAAATTTTATTTTTTTGCGGGATATTTATATATTAAAAAAAAAAAAATTATTTGTTATTATTTTGGAAAATCGAAAAAATTTGGTCTTAAAAATTTTTTTTTTTAAAAATTAAATCAAGAAAATTAATTCAACCCAAAAAGGTAAAAAGCAAACAAAATTTTTCAATTTTTTTAAAGCAAAATTTTTTTTAAATTTGTTTAATTTTTAATTGAATTTTTTAAAAAACGGTAACCGATTGCCCCCGAAACGTAGATTAATATTTTTTTTTTTTTTTTTTTTTGGGGGTTTTTTTTTTTTTGTTGCAGGCGATCTGCAATTAAGGGAAAAGGGAGCGGGCCCATTTTTGAACCCCGAACCCCGGACCAAAGGGGTTCCATTTTCCAAAAAGAAAAAGAAGGGCGAGTATCCCAAAAAAATACTAAAACATGAATCCGCCAAAAACTATGAACATATTAAATAAATTTTTCTAGGACCCTAATTTTAAATATATAAACTATGTATATTAATTGTTTAGTTTGAGCTTTAATATTTTGCAACTACATAGAAAACCTTTTTTCTTTAATTTATCTCCTATAAAAATGTGGTCCAAACAATGTATAAGAGATAATTATATTAATATTTAAGATAAAAAAAAAATCTGTAACTTACTATTCAAAAACAAACACAATCATATTCACAGAAAGCTAAAGACCAGATTTTTGTAAATTTAAATTTTAAATTAAAGCCTTTAAAACAGAAAACTTATAACTTTAGGCTAAAAAAAAAAAGCGTAAAGATCCCCTTTACATGCCTAACATATAATTTTCTTTGACTATTAACCAAAATAATAGAAACTGTAAACAGAGCTGTTAAAGTACTCTTAAATAGTACTTAATAAAATACCAAATTTTTAATTTTTTTTAAAAATTTCTTCAAATACAAGTACCAGTATTCATTAAAAAAGTACTTGCATTTTCAAGTAATTTAAAAAATACTGAAATACCAAAAATATTTTCGGTAAAACCCAAAACTTAAAGGGAAAAAAAGTATGGTAAAACAAATCGAAGTAAAACAAAGTATTTAAGCACCAAAATACTTGAAATAAACCAAAGTACTTGAAGTACATAAAAAAACTTGAAGTAATTAAAAGTACTTCAAGTAAAACAAATTATACTTGAGTAGTATTTTTTTAAGGAAATTAGAGGGGTTTTTTCTCAAAACGGGGGTTTTTCCCAAAAATTCCAAAGCTTTGGGACTGAGCGCTACGTCATTGAAAATAAACCCGTTAAAAAAATATAGTTGGAAAAAAAGGGGTTGCTATGTCCTGTTTTTTGTCGGGGTCTTATCATCCGATGTCCAAAAAATTTTAAAATTTCGTATGTAAAATTTTTGCAACAGGCCAAATGCCGTACTCGGGTTTTTCTTTTTTTTGCTTTTTTTTTGGGGCCCCAAGGGGTTTGGGGTTGGCACCCTTGGCATCCGAAATTTTAAAAGCAAGTGTTTTTATATGGGGCCCCACAGGTTTGGGACCCAAAAAATATTCTTTAAAAAATATTTTAAATTTCCCCTCAACACAAAAATCAAGTCAAAACAACCTAACTTTAATTTTAATGTCGTTTCCATTTTTTTGGGGGAAATTTTTTTTAAGTTTCCTTTAAAAAAAAGGGGGTTTGTTTAAATGAAGGTAATAAGAACGCATCCCCAACGAAATAGTTGGGGAACCGCTCCATCAAAAGTCGAATCG
>JAHBCN010026415.1:0-10845 GCA_019359885.1 Listronotus oregonensis | reverse complement strand
ACAATTTGAAAATTTTGTAGTCTGATAGATGTCATTCGGAAGTCTGTAAGATTTTCTGTGTATTTCTGTAGTGTGAAGCGATAAAAATGAATTATCAGTAAAATACAGCGAGATACTAAAATCGTTTAAAGTGGTATTTGATCTTTTACAAAACAATTAAATGTCAATGTTGCCAAATGGTGGAGGGGATACGCGATGGGATATATATTTTTAATGGCCAAATCCTTAATGATTGATTAAAGCACCACTGTATGAAATGTGGAAACTATTATATACTGATAAGTCAATAAACACCTTGATTGTAGGTGTTATTGGATAAGTATATATATCGCCATTTTGACTCCATTCAGTTTTTTGATATTTCGGTTGTGGAGTTAAAAATGATGTTTCACGTGTTTGCAATCTTGCCTCCATGGAGTCAGGTTTCGTCGGAGGCAGGATTAAATGTAAATCGCAATGGTTGGAGGCAGAAATGATAGGGATATATATATATATATATATATATATTATATATATATATATATATATATATATATATATATATAAATAAATATATATTATATATATATATATATATATATATATATATATATATATATATATATATATATATATATAAAAGAGAGGAAGGGTAGTCGTGACTGACTAGTTAAAGAAAAAATCTGAAACCATAGTAGTGGAAATCACAAAAAAAGGCCACAACTTTTCCTTATTAAAAGTCGAGCTGAAAATTTTTCCCATCAACCTAAAAATAAAAGAAAATGATTTTTGTTTGAAACCAACAAAAAAATTCTCCTTTTCGTTCTTATATGAGTTGAAAAATGAAAAGGTTTAATACCAATGAAGAACAAAACACACATTCCTCCTTAAACTACATTGACTTTAACCTGTTTTTAGCACGTGGATAGTTGCCAATGTTACTAACAAGACTTTACGGAGGAAAAGAATATCAAAAGAAAATAATTTATAGTTAAAAAGTTACAAAAAACAAGTACGATTTAAAACTTCAAATGAGCTTTCAGGAAAGAATTAAGAAAATCGATAATAAGATTTTAAAAACTTTGAATTTTCATTTTTAAGATTCGACATCATGGGCCGTATCATGGGACTGACAGAGCCATCTTGTAGTACCAGGTAATTTTTTCACTACCTTAGAGTTTGAGATGCTTATTGTGAAGGTTTGAAAACGATTTTATTTTAAATAAAAGGGAAAAAAAAAAGGAAAAGAAAATTGAATTTTCTTGTTTCCTCACTTTTTTTTTCATTCTTTTTTAAAATATCGGAAAAAAATATGATGGTATGAAAATGAATAATTTACAAAGGTTTTAAATTATAGATTATAATATCTAGACTTAAAAAGCAAAGTTTAGATGCTTATTTTGAATTTAACGAAAAATTGTTATCGTTTTTTTGGAAGAGAGAATATAATTATAAAGTTTAGTTTTAAAATCGTACTTGTTTTTTGTAAGTTTTTAACTATAAATTTTTGTTTTTTTTTTATATTCTTTTCACTTAAAAGTCTGTTGTAACATGGTGGAACAACCATTAAAAACTGGAAATCAATTTTTAAGGAGGAAGTGAATAATTTTGTTCTTCATTTTTTAATGTTTCATGTTTTAACCCAAAAAAAAAAAGGAGAATTATTTTTGTTGGTTTCCTCAAAATCATTTTCTTTATTTTTAGATTTCTATGATGGAAAAACCGCCTGACCTTTAATAAAGGTAAAAGTGGCCTTTAATTATTTATATTTTTATATATATATATATATATATATATATATATATATATATATATATATATATATATATATATATATATATATATATATATATATATATATATATATATATATATATATATATATATATATATACATATAGGTACAGTGGTCCACGGAAAAGCTGTTGAAGAGAAATTTTTTTTTTTTTGGATTTTATGAAAAAAGCTACTCTTATAAAAATTTTTAGTTTTAATCTTATTTTTTTTTAATTAAATTTATTTTTAAAATTTAAATTTTTATAATCAATTTTATTAATTTTTTTAAAGTAAGCATTTAAAGCCGAGAAACCAATAATTATAAAAGCAAGTGTCAATAAACTTTCCCAACGCCTACTAGTACAAAATGGTTATTAATTTGGAATTATTTTGTAATAAAATAATTTTATTTTAAAATTAATAAAAGTAGTTGTTTTTTTCAAAATTGGTATTGGAACCAACTTCTACTTTTAAAAACTTTTTTAACTTATTTCCATATCTTCTCAAATAAATGCATTATTTACCATTTTAAGTTTTTTTTAGTTTTCTGAAAGCTTTATAAAATATGTTAAATGTTTTTATCCCAATCTTACTCAAAAGTAGCAAAATTTTTTATCAAGGAATTTTTTGAAAAATCAAAAAAAAAGTTTTTCCTCTTAACACCTTTTCCAAAATACTTATAATATATATATATATATATATATATATATATATATATATATATATATATATATATATATATATATATATATATATATATATATATATATATATATATATATATATATATATATATAAATTTGGGTTACTTTTTTTACGACGTTGTTTTACTCCAAACAGAAAATTTTATTGGAGATGTGTACAAAAAACCTGAAAAAAATTGAGCCCTTAATATTAATATTAACTGCTTGACCAAGGCGTACAATCTTTTCAATTTTCCTTTTAAAATACACGTAAACTTTTTTTTTAATATCTATATCTTAGCCACATTTAACGCTATCATATTAGTCTAAAGTAAGATTTCCTCAGGATTAAATGCTTTAAAAAAGTTGACCTATTGCGCTGTAGCTGTAATGTGCACCTGTACGTTGTGATTAAAGTCTACTTACATTAAAAAAAAATTATCTAAACAATTTTTGGGGATATTAATTTAAAAATATTTTAGCAAATTAATAAACCTTTAAAAGAAAACAACCATTTTCTGGTAACTACTGTACTTGGCACATTTGTGTTAGACTGTCGAATTTTAACAATGTTATGGTTGCTTCCATTTCTGAATAAAAAATAAATACAAAATCTAATAATAAACCAACATACACAAACTACAATGAAATATTTACATCGCTGGTGTATGCAATATCTCGTTGATATTGAAATTTTAAATAATTTATGTTCTGGAAATGTCTGACTAATGCAATATTTACCACAAAATCCAGACGAAATCTGAGCACAATGCATGCACTTCCCAAGTTTTGACAGGCGGAACTAGTATCCCGTTGTATACAAAATAAACTCGAAAAATAAACATGTTGTAAACAGTGCAAAAGGGACGAATATTATTATGGTTTACGTAATCAGACATTTTTAGAGCAGCATTATTTGATTCTGTAATAACTAAAAACTGAAATTTTAATTTAGGAAAAACTGAGCTTTAGCAAATTCATTACTAATATACCTACACGCAAAATTAAGGGATATTTTTTTTTAACAGTGATTTTAAAGGTAAATAATTTGGAAATCAACAAACCATTTTTAATTACGTTTTTTTTTTTTGATAAAGGTACATCAATCTATGTTTAAATTATTTATGGGGGAACATTTTATCACAACATAGTTTAATTATACAGAGTGAAATATAGAGGTATGTCTCACAGATATTTTTTGTAAATGAAGCTCTAGAGATACCGTTAGAAGTAGGCTTCAAGAAACAAATTTAATTTGTCGTAGACCAATGAGAGCCGTACCACTAAGAAGACACCATAAACAAGTCAGGGTAGCGGCAAATGAACAACAAAACTGGGTATGTAAATGAAACAGCATTCTTTTTAATGATGAATCCCGCTCTGGCCTGCATAGTGACTCTAGAAGACTTCAAGAGTGGAGACTTAGAGGTACACCTCGGTATTTGGGAAATGTACAAGAAGTCCATCCTTTTCGTGGTGGAACTATAATGTGTTGGGGTGACATATCTTTAGAACGATGCACACCATTATACAGGGTGTCCCACGATGAACCGACGCGGTTGATTTTTCAAAAACTTAGCAAGGTAAAATTTTAAAAATTTGGTGGTTTACTAATATCGATGAGAGCAACTCGTCTAAAATATTTTCAAAATGGTGGCACTTTCGGTTGTACTGAAGTCGATGCTAACTAGTTTTAATGAAACACCCTATATTTTTGATTTTGGGATTTCTCAGAAAAACAGATTATTTTTGATTTCGACTTATACCTAAGTCTAACCGTTTTCGACATATCTTGAATTTTATGTCAAAATGACGAAAAAATAAGGAGAAATTTTTCCCATACGGCATATTCACTTGTAAAGAGGCCCACCTTTATAAATTTTTGGGGTTAATGGGTGATAAAATTAGACAAAAAAATTAAAAAAGTAAATTTTTTTCAAAGGGAAACCCTTACTTTTAATTTTATCGTTTACATTAAAAATAAATTTGTAATTGTTAACGAAAATGAATGTTTCGAAATAATTGGAATTTAACATGTTTAAATTTATACGGTTTTAATTTTGTTATTAGTGGGAAGACGGAAAAAGACAATGGACGAAAGTGGCTTTTAGATTTACTTAATTAGTTGTTATTAGATATCAATTATGCCGGGTCGTTTAAACACACCAAAGATTTTTTAACATTTACAAATTTTTTTTTTTTTTAATGCATAGTTTTGCTGGTATAAAATTCTTTATTAGTTTAACAGTGGGTTATATTATATATTCACCGTAGATAATAAACATATTTAAATAATCTTTTGTGCGTTATTTTGACCCGGCAAATGATATCAATAACAACTAATTTCAAACTAAATAGTGACGTTTCTACGTCCGATTGCTTTTGGGGTGCCTATTTTAATAACAAAAAAGGGTATACACTTTTATAATACAAAATGTTAAATTGTCAATTATTTTAAAATATAATTTTCGGAAAGACTTAAAAATTATTTTTTAATGCTAAATACAATAAAAATAAAAGTAGGGGTTTCCATTTGAAAAAATGAACTTTTTACAATCATTTAAATTTTTTGGTATTAATTTTTAGTCACCCTGTATTAATTTACCCAAAAATATCCATTTAAATAAAAATTGGGCCTCTTTTTTTACAAGGAATTCAACTTAAATTAAATATTAGGTATGCCGGTAGGAAAAGCCCTTATTCTGGGGTCTGCAAACGCATTTTTGATATTCAATTCAAAATATGTCGAAAACGGTTAGACTTAGGAAAGGGGATATTATACAGAATATATCTAAATTTTCTGAGAAATTCAAAAAATGCAATAATATATAGCGTGTTTATTAAAAAAAAAATTACATCACAATAAAGGAGTAAAAACAATTTTAAAATATTTTAGACAGTTCCTCTCATTGATATTAGTAAACCATATTTTTAAATTTTTCGTTGCTAAGTTTTTGAGAAATCGACCGCGTCGGTTCGTCCTGGGACACCCTGTATATTTGTTAACAGACTATGAATGGTAAAATTTACGCTCGAGATATTATTCAAGGCATAGTAGTTTCCCTGGAACAGCAACTGGAAAAAAACTTTATTTTTTTAGATGACAATGCGCCGCCTCTCAGGAAACGAAATGTGATTGGGATGTTAGGTGATAATAATATAAATTACGTCAGACTTCCAGCTCTTTCTCTCGATCTGAATCCAATCAAGCATGCGTAGAATATGCTTTAGCGGGCACTGTTCAAGTTTTACCTATTTTGTGGAAAAACTTACCCCAACCTATCTTAGATTACCTAATTACCAGCATGCCTACGGAGAGTTCCGGCTGTGCTTTAAGTTCCGGTGGCCATACTCACTAAACTAACATCATTATTCACACCTTATTATTTATATTTAAGATTGATTGTCAACTTTAAAAAACCCTTGTTAAAATATTATTTACCTAAAAGTTGTCTTGCTTTTACTTTTGAAAGTTTTAGGAAAATTTAAAAAAAATGCACAATTTCGAAACCATTAGAGTAAGAGACAACTTTTAAAAACTATCCAGTAGATAGGTAAACCACTGGCCTTGCACACTAGGAAAAAAACTAATGTTTGACTGTTATCACCCATTTCCTATACGAGAAATAAAAAAACCCCAGTGAGACATACCTTTATATTTTTGTACAGTTAAACTACGTTAAAATAAAATGTTCCCCCATGGATAATTTAAAATTAGATTATTGTAACTTTAATTTAAAAAAAGTAAATAAAAATGGATTGTCAGTTTTCAAATAATTTAACCTTTAAAATCAAGTTGAAAAAACATTTCTCTAATTTTGCTTCAGGATTTATTATTGGCCTTTTCTTTCGAATTAAAAATATAAATGGGTAAAAATTAATTATATTTCAACTAATATTTAAAAACCAAATATTTTAACCAACGTGACCTGATGAATGTCTGTTAATAAAGCTAGAGGTAATTTTTGTCCAGCGTCTTTAAAACTGATTAGAATATATTTTTAAATAATAATAAAAATGCAATTTTAATTTTTTTTATTTTGTAGAGTTTAGAAATTTTTTATTTCAATGCCTATGTAGTCCATACAAGTATTTCTCCATTTCTTTTTGTAATTAAAATACATTTTTCTTGTAAAAACTTATCTAATGTTTTACTTTTCTTTACAAATATGTGTTACTTAAAAGAAATCATGTGAAATAAGTAGATTTAAATTTTATTTTATTTTAATAAAGAAGACGAAAATTTTATTTTTTTTTCACTTATCCTTATAATATCACAAGACAATTATTCCGGAAATTTTTTGAGGGAGAATATTTTGAAAATTATAACCTGAGTGGATAATTTTCTTAAAGTATTCGTGCTTGAAAGAAAAAATTTTTAGGAATAATTTAAGCTTGCATGGTATTCGGTAAGAAAATTTTACACCATAATTTAGTATTTCGTTATTATTTTGCTTATTAGTTGATATCATTTTAGAATTGCCCATGAAGATATTAGTTCAACCTGAAATAAATTTAAAAAAAATCATATAGGTAAGATTTTTACCATATTTGTTAAAAAAAAAAATTACCAACTTTAGTTAAACCAAATTGAAACTCGATGGGTACTAGTCAGTCTATCGCCATTTGGAATTTAAGTTAATAAAGGTGGTAGAAATATATTTTTAAAGTAACATGACGCAATTTCAAAGAAATTCTATGTAGTTATATCTACCATATTTCGTTAAATAAAAAAATACCAACTTTATTACACTAAATGCGAAAATTCAGATGGGTATTATTTCAATATATGGTTCTATGGTAATTTTAAGTCACTTAAAATGGTAGAAATGTATTTTTTACAAGTAACATGATGCAATTTCAAAGAAATTTGTATGTAGGGATATCCACCATATTTCATTAAATAAAAAATATTACCAACTTTAGTTACACCAAATGCTAAACTGCTAATTTTAGGTCACTAAAGGTGGAAAAAATGTATTTTTTGTTAAAGTAATCCATAACACTTCTAATGTAAAAAATATAATATTACTATGGTTTGTTGCAGCAGGTGGCCGTGATATAGGCGGCCATGCTTTTGACAGGTGAGGTTTATATTGGAAAATTACATTGAGTTACTGTATAGTAAACCAGCAAACAAAGATATTCTTATGTAAAACATTTCTTGTAAGCATTTGCGTTCAACAATTTGAGAAAAATGGAATGCTTTGAAAAGTACAATTTATGTAAATATTGCAAAGAATTGAGTCAAATTCAAATATGTCATCCAGAATTAATGTATTTAACGAATTTAATGAAAGATTGCCACCAGGAAGCGTTAGAGTCGAATGGTTTGTTTACGAAAATCCAATAAAGTCTGCTGCAGATGTCAAGTAAATATGGCCTTTTGCGTAAAAGAGATTTGATCAAAATTGTTTCAAAATATTAGATACATGTCTTAAAACACAGACATCTAATTAATTCGTCACCTTCCTCATTATTAAGAAGAGAGGATAGGTTAGAATTTAAGCAACATTTAAATCTTACTATGTTTGTAGATCCTACGTTTTTTGAAATATAAATTGTTAATACATAATAATTAAACAAATTTGTGTTTTCTGTTTAATGAAACTTTATAGTAAATAATAAATAATAATGTTAATTCTTGCATTATTCACAGGTATATTTACATTATTTAATGGTTGTAGATCATATCTTTACTTTTTGAACTGTCAAAAAATTTCCACTTAAATATCGTGGCGCCCGAAATTTTTTTAATTGCCATGGTAACTAGTCAAAATTAAGGCATCTTATTGGTTAAAAGTAGAGGTATGAAATTTTCGATAGAATTTACCAACAATTCTTACTTTGATTTATTAATTTTAAATACGATTATCTATTTGAATGGAAATCACTATTTAGTTAGGAAAATATTTTCATTAGGTTTTTGAGGCGGATTTCTTTTAACTGACTATAACTTACTAATGATGAATCATATTATTTTTGACCGAATGTGCTAAAAAAAATAAAATTTTTTGAAAAAAAAACTCTTAAATTAAAGGAAAAAAAATGTGAAAATAATTTATTTTGCTTCCACACAGTACTTTTAACAAAATGTGACATTGTAACATTATGATACTAAAAAAAATTATGCCTATTTTCCTTAAACACTTTTAAAAATAATATAACAAAACCATTTTTATAATTTTATTATCTAATTTTGAGGATAATAATACTTTAATAAAAAAGTCAAATCAAATAATTTTTGACAACTTTTTTGTATGTCCAAATACTTAAGTAATATAATAAATTTAATAATTATTGTTATGTAACCATAATAAATGTCAATACTTTTGTAATAATGTCACTTAAGATTGCCTTAAAAGTTAATTCTGCCTAATTAACTGGTAATTACTTTTATCTGTAAATAAATTTTAATTTTTATTTAATATTTCTTTACATAAATATGCAATATACCCTGCAGGATAATTAAAACAGGTGTATGTGTTAATTGTAATTAAAGGTTTTTTATATTTTTTACAACATAATAAATAAAACAATATTATATGTCTTTATTAATTTCTCAAATCGCAAATTTTCATATAAAACATTTTTGTATGTTTTTGGCTCTGTTGTTGCAAGGGTAGATTAATCCTTTACAATACACTAAAGCATGTATTTTTCACATAATTTAAAATAAATTTATGGATTTTTTATTATTATATAATATTATAGTAACTAAATGGAAAAAAATGTAAAAATACCTTTCAAAATGGGCGGCCTATATGGGGCCCATATTAAATGTGATATCATTGGTTGTCGTATGATACTCATTTTTTAGAAACTATAATAATAATAAAAATATTAAACTAACATAAATGATATTTTTCATAAGTTAAAATACCCCAAACGAAAATAGTTACTTTGGAAATTATGTCAAACAAATAATAAAAGTTTCTACATAAGTGGCACCCAACGTGGGGTTTTACTTCGTGAGTAAATAGTTTTAACGAAGGCCACCTAACCGCGTTTGATTAGAAAAAATAAATCAGTGGCATAAAATAGTGATAAAGATAATGGTGACTAAAAAAAATTAAAGACCTTCCAATGTATGAATATAATATTAAGTAGTGTATAAAAATCTGCAGACCCTGCTTTTTGTTGTTAAAAAATAATAATTAATTATTATCATCATTTAATATAATCTTAAGAATGGTACACCGGGTTCCTAAGAGAAAAATTACCTTTTTTTTAAAGAGTGTCAATAAGTAAATTATGCAAAATTGCGGTCATTGTGAACATATGCTTAAGTAATATTTTCTTTGGACTAATATTTTTTTTTTGATATACTTATAATTATACTTATTATTGTTTTTTTTTTCAGAAATTAACAATATGTCAGCTATTACTGAGTTTCGCTGAAGGTTAAAGACACTGCTGCAGGTAGAATAACAACTTCTTCTCGGATTTTCATCGTCTTTATTTAATTTTTTTACTGCGTTTCAAACAGTTAGTATCTCTGATCGTATTTTCAGAGATACCAAGTGTTTGAAACGTTGTAAAAATTAAATAAAGACAATGGTATTAAAATAGATTAGTATTTTTTAAAGAAAAAAGCTAATATTTTTAAAAATGTTTGCTGGTTTTTACTGGGTAAACGTATCAATTTCAAACATACCCGAAATTACTTCAATCCACTTATTTTCAGGAGTCTGTCTAAAATGTGGTACTTTGTGTTTTTCTGAAACTCCGTTTTAAAACGATATAATATTGGTTTTCTGACGAAATGTTTTAAACTGAGGTATTAAGAATAAAATCACAAAATTTCAATTAAGTCCTTCCTCTGCTTGAACTTGAACTAAATCCAATGGTTAATTGAGATTTTCCTACTTCCTCGAAACGTAAAAAACGTCCAATTATACATTTTTTAACGGCATGTTCCTGCGGATCTTCCTATCTTCCTCTTCGGTCCTTAGAGCCAAATTCCCAAAGCATCAGCGCACTTCCAACTGCATTGTTGCCGTACTTTAACTTTGAGTTGCGATCCAGTCCGCGCGCACCTCTCCGACGAAGAGCTTGTGTCGTTCTCCGCTCTGAAACACGCTTAACGTGCTTTCGTTTTCAAAACAAACTTTTCGACTTTATCGTTTGATATTTTTTGAGAAAGATTTGGTTTTTTGTGACTTGTTACGATAAATTTCGAGTTTTGAGTTTAGATAAGTGTACTGTGGGTGTTTTTGGTTGCTTTGTGAGAACTGTTATATTTTGTTGTTCTTTGGATTATTGCTATAACGAACTGGAATTATTGGTGAGTCGAAATTTTTAAAATTTTTAATAATTTGGTTTGTGAAAGTCAAAAATTATTTTATAAAAGTACAATGTTATATTAGGATATTTAATTGCAAAATTGAATTATTTTTTTCTTTTT
>JAHBCN010026414.1:0-10845 GCA_019359885.1 Listronotus oregonensis | reverse complement strand
TCCATAGACTATTTTGAATTTTGAGTCTAACCAAATTTTTTTTTTTTTTTAGTTACTGAATTATCCCAGTCGCTAAACCTAGAGAAAAAATTTTGACAAGGAAAAATTCACTAGGCAACAATACCAAAAAGCAACAGAATGCCCAGGATAAGGACACAAACGGCGTGAGCTTCTGTCCTTGAAAAAAAAAGGAAACTAACAAAAAACTATTGCCCAAAAAAAAAAAGTGACGTCGGCGACTCGTCGATGAAATTTTGATTTTAAGTCAATTTTTAAAAAAAGTCATAACAAAAAAAGGAGAAAATAGAAAAAGGGGAAGGTAAGTTTCCATGGGCGACAATTTTTTTTCAAGGTTATTGTTTAGAAAAATAAAAATCACCAAATACTGAAATCAAAATTTCCCCTAATAAAAAAAATTTTTTTCCTCCCCCCGTGGGAAATCATGATTTTCTTTTTGTGAAAATTAAGGTTAAAATTAATAATGAACAACATGAGCTAAATTAACAAAGAGTAAAAATCTTGACAACAGCATTTTTTAAAAAAAAATTTTTCCTTTTAAAATAATTTTTTTTTTTCTTCAAAACCAAGCATTTTTGAAAAAAAAATTCGGGTTCGTCAAACAAAATTTTTCCCAAAAATTTAAAACTTTATTCGAACCCAAAAAACATTTTGAAAATTTTTTTTATTTTTTTTGGGCTTGCAGCCAAAAATTTTTAAAAAAAAACCCAAAAAACACACTTTTATTTCATTTTAGATATCGGGGGGTTTGGGGATTTTCTTTTTTTTCCCCGGGAAAGACGCACCGGGGATTCTGGCAGTTCCCCAAGAATTTATTTTTTTTGTTTTTAACAAAATTTTCCCCCAAATCTAAGACGTTTAAAATGGCCAAATTACTTGTGAAGTTTGTTGCGAATTATTGTCACAGATACAATTATGTTTTACCGGGTGATTGAAATGATTAAAAATAATTATCAGATGCTTGTATTGCGAAAGACAGACAAATAATTTATTTTCATGAAAACTATAGTAAGTAAAACTAATCAAATGCACGCCACGATTTTTTTTTAAATGTATAAATACCTTTCTGAATAGAAAAGTAACCTTTCGCGGCTAGCAATGTAAATAACTAAGTCAAATGCTTGCATCTTTTACAACTACCTGTTTCGGGGATTAAATTTGGCCCCAAAATTCAGATTTAATATTTGGTACCTGAACAAGAAGGGGTAAACGAAGAAACCGTTTTCCAAGAGTAAACGAGGTTAGGTTTTAAAAGTGAGTGGATTTTTTCGCCCTCCCTGCCCCGCTGGGCATTGGGCTCACATCTTTTATATTTCTCCCCTGAATCGGATTTTTTAAAGAATCCGATCCAGAGGGAAGAGTTCTTATTTTCCCCTTTTTCGGGGCATACGACACGAGCACAATATGTTTTGGGGGTCCTGTCTCCTAAGTAGACAGCAGACGGTTAGACCCTCAGCTCCCTCTCCTCCTAGGGACTGGGGTACAGGAATTTTTTTTCTGAGGCCCATCTCCGGCCTGCTCTAAAAAAAGGGGCCCCCCCGCTTTCTTTTAACCGGGCCTTTTTTAAAAAGGGGGTTCTGTCCGCCTTTGTTTGGATTCGGGGCCCCCTTTCCAAGCACCTGTCTTTTGGATGGGGGTTTTTCCCGAATTTGGCCCCAAATTCCCCGGGGAAAATTTGGGCTTTTTCCCGGGGAAATAAGTCGAAAAACTCGAGAACTCGAGAAATCATTTTGAGTCTATGAAATTATAAAATAAAACAATTGCTTTTCGGTTTTTATAAAGGGCGGCGGGGGCGGCACGGGCCAAAGCGCAGGGTACCTTTGATCTCGCCGATCGCGCGCGGCAAGCGCTCTGGGGCGTCGTTTTATACATAATACAATACAGTAGGTAATACACCAGTAATGCCAACCTAGGTTATCCCTAGTTCTAGGTTTTTCTCTAATAGGAAAATTTTATCTAATATCTAGGGATTTTCAACTTTGGATTGTTTTCAGTTCAATTTTAAATTTCAGTCAATTTATCAATTTTAATATTAAATGGACTACTAATGACAAGTACCTATTAAATCCTTATACCCTGGGTTATGGTTTGACCATTGTATCTTTTCAAAAATTGCTTCTTGTTGCGCTGATTAATCTAATAGGGGTTAATTGGGTATGAGTTTCGGGGAATTACAGATCAACTGCTACTTAGCATCTCTCTGCATGTTGTTGCCCTTTTGTATTTAGTGGTTGTTCCCACAAAATACTAAGGGAAAAAAGAAATGTTAAGTTTGTTATTTGTTGCCCCCGTAATGCCGAGACAGCGAGATTTTGTCGTTACCGACGTTAAAAATAAAAAGCGAAATAATTATCCAGTGAGGCATTAAATGCGTGTTTTAATTCGTCTTTCTTGTAAAAACTCCCAAAATTACATTAAATGAAAACATTTAAGTCTTATGAAAAAGGAAAACCTTTAAAAAAAGATTGATTTTAAAATTTTTTTAGAATTTTTTTTTTTTGTTTAGAAACTTTTATTTTTGTTAATTCATTTTGCTATCTATGTCCATTGTTACCATGAGATTTTATTTTTATGTATTTTTTGAACTTTTCTGAAATAAAAGTTTTTTAAATTTTTTTCTTTTTAAATTTTTTGATTGGGAATTTAGGGTTTTTTCCCGAAAAATTGGGAATTTTCAGACTTGGTTGGCAACACTGTAATACACACACGTTCATTAGTGTTTCGACTCTAGCTGAGTTCAGACGGTTTACACGCAATTTGTAAATTTCTCGACAACCCGAAGACCCGAGAAATTAGCCTCGGAATTCCGAGACCCAAGAAATTGATAAGCTCGAGAAATCGAACCCTAGTTCAGGATGGTTGCCCTTCCCCCCAAAAAACAAGCGCCGGGACTCCAGGGCACCTTTCGAAAGGTTCACCCCGGTCGGCCACCTTTGTTTTTACGATGGCACCCCTCGAAACGGATTTATCCGTTTCCGGTCAACACCTTTGTCACTTTTTCTATGAAAGGGTTCTTCCGCTTCTGTTTGGAGCTAGGGGAATAGTCCACCACGGCAACCCGCTTACCCATAAGCCTAGATACTCTGAGAGGTCGCCCTGTATCTCAGAGGCACAGAATGTCATTCACTCATCAACACGGTATGCTAACACCTTGAGTTAAGCCTTATGTTAACTTATTTTATACTTTTTGTTTACACTAGTTGACATCAAAATATACTAAATTCAGTTCATGTAAGCTTAAAAACCCTCTCTTCTATTAAAATGTAATTATAATAATTTCAAGAAATTTAAAATATTGGGAAATTCGGGGAGCTTTTCCTGCTTTAATTTGGTCCTCAGTTTACCCATCGATTTATCCCTCTTTCAAACGGTCCTCAGTTTACATTTCATAAAGAGATTAAACCACAGTTTACATACTTATTTTACAGATGGCTCACGTTACAGATTTTGAAGTTACGAATTTTAAGCAAAACTTCTTTTTTAAGTTTTTGGTTATATTTCTGTTTTCTTTTTGCCAAAAAATTAAGCAATTACCACTATATAATTAATAACTCATTCTAAAGGGCTTAGCACCAGTTTAGTTTGTCATTTTTGAGACAAAAAAAACTAAAAAGAAAACCGTATTATTGTTTTTGTATTAAATATATTTTAGGTGATAAATCAGAAGACAACAATCTAGCAATGAACCAATTAACAAAGGGAATAGCCAGTACTGACAGCGAATTGAAAATCGAGGAACGACGATAAGCGCAAGAGTACCGGAAGTATCACAGTTTAAAAGTTTGGGGAAACCAAAGAATCGGATTATGGAACCGTTCAGTTAAGTGAAGCTGTCGATTAAGAACACTAAGTGAAAATCTTGGAGTATTCGCCATCGATAACTCCGATGATTTTCCAAAATGGAAGGAGAAGTTCAGGTAAGGATGATGTTAAATTGTACAGGGTCTTTTACCGTGAACTGAACAGGGCCATATTGTGGCTTTGCTTATATTAAAAAAGAAAGTGAATTATCCATCTGGTGCATTTTTTCCGTAGAATCTAAAAGAATCCTTTAGAAAAGTATTTAAATTACCTACACCCAGTGGTGTAGCCAGTCTTTTGAGTCGGGTGGCGGCCGAACTTTAAAATTTAATTTAATAACAAGGTTATTACCCAGTAGTTGTTTAAAAAAACTCTTTAGCTGAGTGTTGGCGCTAACATCATTTTTTCTCACGACATTCCTTCCTGAACTGTGCACCTGACTTTTTTTTATCACAAAATAAAATAATTTTTTATTTTCCATATAAAGAGATGATACGATGCCGTTTTTTGACGCGTCTCTGCTTAAATAATGAATGTTGCTGGATGTTTTCTAATAATTTGTTATTATTAAAGGTTGTTTTTTCCAGTTTAACAGAAATGAAATTTTTTATAGAAAAAAACTAATCTGAACTAACAAAAAAAAAACTTCCAAACTATTACCTAGTTCTGGTTACTTCCTGGTTAGGTAACTGGCTGAATTTTAAAATATTTTTGATTAAATGAAAATAATCTTAATGATAATAAAAACTACTTTATCCGCAATTTTTCTGCGGGTGGTTTTCTTTACCAGACCCGAACAAACTTTTAAAAGTCGATTTGCAATACGCGATATTAATATGACGTCGCGCCACTTTTGTTGTGGTCTTCGAGCATATACCCACTAGAGGCAGACTTGCCGCTTGGAGGTCCGAACAAGTATGCAAGAGAGGCAGAAGATAAGAATACTTTCGCTCTGCGTGTTGATATTAGTCGGTAGGCCGCGAGAAAAAGCTTGTACTCTTATCATAATTCTATATTGCACACTTGTTCGCACGGCCAAGTGACAAGACTGCCTCTAGTAGGTATATGCTTGAAGGTTGTAATAGGTCATGGTCTTGTATTTAGATAAACTTGGTTACTTATAGAGAATTTTTTAAATTTTTTATTTTTGGTATTTTAGTGGTGCTATTTTGGTTATTTTATATTAGTTTATTAAATACATATATAGAAATTTGAACGATTGCAATTTGTGAAAAATTTGCTCTTGTTCACATACCATTTCTTTAAAAGAACAATACAAATAATCAGAAATAGCCTAAAATAATCACAAATAGTTTAAAACATAAAAAAACAATCAGCACTTGTTTGGTTTAACATTAACGTATTTTTTCCTAAAATAATTATTGTCATTCTGTTCTGTTAATATATTTATTTATCATTATCATTACTGAAAATAAAATATTGAAAAATATTACGTTTTTTTTTGAGTATTGAAAACCCAAAGGTTAATTATAATTCACAATAAGAAATAAAAGAAATAAATTAAACCTATTAAAATAAAAGATTTTCCACCTAATTTTTTCCAAATCCAAACAGAAGGCGGACAGAACCGCCTTTATAGGGAAAAGGGTTCCCTGGCTTTAAACAGAAAGCGGATAGAACGTTTTCATAGGAAAAGGCCGGAGATACGGCCTCAGAAGGCATCGGTTCCTGGGACCTGGTAGCTACCCACGTCACTAGACCGGGAGAGGAGGGCATGACGGATCTAATCTTGCTCGTCATACTCTCCGGAGACAGGGACACCAGAACACATCAAAACACATTGTGCTCTGGCGGGCCACGGTAAAAGGAGATGTAAAAACTCTCTCCCAATCTGGTATCGAATTATTAGAATCCTGATTCTATTGGGAGAAATATAATAAGGTTTGAGCCACAATAGACCGAGCGGTCGCAGTGGAGGGCGTAAAAAGTCCACTCACTGTTAAACCTACCTACAGGACATTGACAAACTATCGCATTATTAAATTAAAAATTAAAAGTAAAATTGTGAATAAAATCTTCTTTCACCTTTGAAAGGGTCTTTCCAACAAAATGCTTTTTAGTGTTGTTTTAAATTTTAAAATTAACCCTCGAAGGTAAAAAATGAATTTTATTTCAATTTAACTTTTATTTTAATTTAATTTTATATTTGCCAATGTCCTGTTTATATTATGCTCTAATTATTGCTGTAACTCCTGGCAATACACTAATGATGGTTTTACCGAAAGCTCTTTCTGGATTTTGGTTTTGATAAAAATTTTGCCAAAATACAAAGTCTTTATTTTCTACATTCTTACGGCACTGGCCACTAACAATTTTCATTTTTGTGTGTAGCTAGGTAAATGGGCACAGTATTAACAATATAAAACTTCCTTTTTCCAGAGAAATCCACAACCAAGTGCGATAAGAAACCCTGGCCACCGTCGGGCGCCGAAGAAAAACCAGTCATCCCGACCAAACCGCCAGTAAAAGCTGTCAAACCGATAGTACCGCGATCGTCGGGTCCCGCCATTTATGCAACCCCCATCGCACCCGCTGCCAAACCCCCCATATCTGTTAAGCCTGTTAGTACTGATAGTAATAATACTAATATTAGTTGTACCAATAATAAAACGACGCCGGAGGAGGAGGGACAAAAGATGTCGACGTCTGTGGACAAGGCTGGTAAAGAAAATATCCTTGAAATTTCGCAGGCGTTGGAAAGTACATTAAATACGATTAGGTGAGTGTATGATGGTTTTTTATTTAAATTTTTTCGTTTTTTATAATTCTGATTACGGCCACTGTGCAAAAAGACGAAAACGCGGCAAATGGCTCATCATAAATAGCAAACAAGGCGCATAGTAGATCAAATGCACAGTAAACAAAACGCACGGAATATATTAAATTAGCTCAGCATTGACAATTAACATTACAGGCATGTATAATATTCTAAGTAGGCCAGCTTCATGCGTCGACAGGTATAGTCAACCACAGTAAAAAAGCTTTTTCTAACAAGTGCAGAAAGTTATAGGTTCCCGCACGCGACGCGGTAAGCATGTAAGGGCGTGGAAGATACTTTCGGCAACAGTTAGAATCAAGATTATTTCTACAACCATTAAAATAAGATTTTTTAAACTGTATTTTTACCTTTTATAAAAATATGTAACAATTTTAGTTAATATTTATTTAAAAAAATGTGTTCTGGTGTCCCTGTCTCCTGGAGAGTATGACGAGCAGACGGTTAGATCCGTCATGCCCCCCTCTCCCGATCTAGTGACGTGGGTAGCTACCAAGTCCTTGTTACAGGAACCAGATGTTCTTTCTGAGGCCGCATCTCCGGCATTACCCTATGAAAACGGTCCTATCCGCTTTCTTTTTAAAACCCGGGGAAACCCCTTTCCCCCTAAACGCGGTTCTGTCCGCCTTCTGTTTGGAATCAAAACCCTTCCTAAGCACCTGTTTGTTCGGGATGGATTAGCCCTTCCCCGTGAAACAGGCGCTGGTGACTTAAGGGGCACCTTTCGAAACGGATTCACCCGTTCGGTCGGTGCACCTTTGTCTGCTTGTGGCACCTCTCGAAACGGATTTATCCGTTTCGTTCGATCAGCGCACCTTTGTCACTTTTTTCTATGAAGGCGGTTCTGTCCGCTTTCTGTTTGGAGCTGGGGAAGTAATAGTCCCCCACGGAGAGCCCTGCATAACTGCAAAAGGGGTTTTCCCGAGGGTCGCCCTGTATCTCAGAGGCACCGTTGAAGACACCTGTTTAACGCACAGAATGTCATTCACTCATCAGCAAGATGCTAAACGTTGAGTTAAGCCTTGTGTTCATCTTAGCTTGGGATCCCGTCCATATGTTACCCAAAAAAGAGTTGCGGATAACCAGCAACTCTAGAGCATGTTCCAAAAGATCCTATTGGGCCCAACCACGACAACGATGTGTGAACACAGCGGTTGGGAGGGTCAATAAGTCTAAGGCCCCCTTTTTCTCTTTGTGTACAGTGGGCAGAATGTCCAGCACTCAAAACAACAATTTCCGTTTATTCAGTGGGTAAAGAAATGACATGTTTTTTGGGATACTAACTTTTAAAACATTTTTTTAATTGCTTTGAAAATATTTTATTGGTAAAATATAAATTACAATAAGACACTGGTGCACATGGTATGGAACATACCATGTGCAAAGAGTTGATATTTGCTATTGTTTAGATATTCGCCATAAACACCTGTCAACTTTGACTGCTTGTATCTTGGCAACGAATTAACGGATTGGCAGTTTTGACATATCAAAAAAAGCGTCTTGTCGAGTAATTTAAATCATATTTTCAATAAAATTTTTAATAGAAAATTTGCCGAGATATTTTATTTTTTTGATAAGCAAAAAAATATAACTTTAAATAATTGCTAAGGGGGCGCAAATGATTAGATTTGCATTTTTTAAAGCATTTAAAGGCTTGAGATATCTATTGTAAGTGAAAAAAGTTTAAATGTTTAAGGGGATATTCTAGTCTAGAGGCATGAATTTCAAGCGTTTTTGCGAACTCGATAAAAACCACAAAGAATATTTTTACTATTTATTTTTTTATTGATTGTTTATTTGTATTTTAGAAATACATAAAACAATTTAAAGTTAAAAAAATTAAAAACTCAAAAAGTTGTTGGCTGGTAAAGTGGGGATTCCAACCCTTCTGGTCATCTGAAACAAAGATTTCGCTATCTCCTCAAGCTCAAAGATGTTTTTTTCACAAAATGGCGGCCAAAAAAAGGCTTTTTTTTAACAGTTCCTAATTTTTTAATAATAGTAAAAATCAAAATTTTGACTTAAACCTGCTTAGTGATATAGAGGAATGTATAGAGAAGCTTCTCATAATTCCAAATTTCAAATAAATCGGTTCTGTAGAACTGGAGGTATCATGCACGCCAGCTTGAAAAAAGTAGTTTCGAAAAAACGCATTCAAAGTTTTAGGTTAAGTTTCAGGTAGTCTAACAGATAGAACAATACATATTACTTACATTTTTTCTAATCAGCGTCTCCGAATCATCAGCGAATGAAGTTTTTTGGCCATATATTGAGGTGCTCAAAGAAATTTAAATAATCCAGGAAAACCCCGCAAAAATATGTTTTTTGTTTTCTGTGTTGTTTATTGCTATTTTACAACAATAATACGAATAAATATGTTAAAAAAACACTTTAAACCTAGAAATGATTTTGGAAGTACATGAATCAAGATAAATCCTTTTGCATTCTCTTTAGAAACAGATCAACTACAAAGTGTCGGAAAGGGATATTTTAACCCAATTTTTTACACCCTACACCCCTAAAAAATACGCTAAAAAAATTTTTTTTTCATTTTTAATGTCACATATAAAGTTTTTTGGGCCACTGAATTCAAATATAATATCAGAAATTACATTTGAGGGCTAAGAAGGGCTAAATAAACCCTTTTTTTACACCCTATACCCTTAAAAAATACATTTCGCTAAAAAAAAAGTCTTATCATTTTTAATTGTTCATATAGGTTTGGGCGACTAAATTAGAATATTATATTAGAAATTATATTTGAGGGCTTAGAAGGCCTAAATTCCCCCTTTTTTTACCCCCTTCATCCCTAAAACATACATTTCGCCAAAAAAAAAGTTTTTCCCGTTTTTAACAATAAATATAGGTTTTTTTAAGTCACTGAATTTAAATATGTTATATAATTACATTGAGGGATTAAAAGGGCTAAATTAACCCTTTTTTTACACCCCACACCCCTAAAACATACATTTTACTAAAAAAAATCCCCGTTTTTAACGATAAATATAGGTTTCTTGAGTCACTTAATTCAAATATGATATTAGAAGGGCTAAATTTACCCTTTTTTACACCCCACACCCCTAAAACATATAATTTCGCTAAAAAGTTTTTTTTCAATTTTTAATGGTACATATAGATTTTGTGGGCCACTGAATTCGAATATGATATTAAAAATCACATTTGAGGGCTTAGAAGGGCTGAACTACCCTTTTTTTTACCCCCTTTTATCACCCAAATTTAAATTGAGTGGCCCAAAAAACCCATGTACCTACCATTAAAAAGAGGGAAAAACATTTTTTTTTAGCGAAATGTATTTTTTAGGGGTGTAGGGTGTAAAAAAAGGTGTATTTAGCCCTTCTAAGCCCTTAAATGTAATTTTTAATATCATATTCGAATTTAGTGACCCAAAAAGCCTATAAAAAGAGAGAAAACCTTTTTTTAGCGAAATATATGTTTTAGGGATGAAGGGGTAAAAAAGGGTAAATTTAGTCCTTCTAAGCCCTTAAATGTAATTTCTAATACTATATTCGAATTCAGTGGCCCAAAAAACTTATATGAAACTATAAAAATGGGAACAAAAATTTTTTTGCGAAATGTTTTTTTAGGGGTGTAGGGTGTAAAAACAGGGTGTATTTAGCCCTTCTAAATTTTTAAAAAGTAATTTTAAAATCATATTTAAATTTTAGGGCCCAAAAAAAACATATGTACCGTTAAAAATGGGGAAAAATTTTTTTTTGCAAAATGTTTTTTGTTTTAGGGATGTAGGGGGTAAAAGGGTAAATTTACCCTTTCTAGCCCCCCAAAATGTAATTTCTATTTAATTTTCAATGGCCCAAAAATCTTTTTGAAATGGAAAAAATTTTTTAAGGAAAAAGTATTTTTTAGGGGTAGTGGAAAAAATGGGGTAAAAACCCCTTTTTTCCCAAAGTCCCTTTCCGACACTTTGTAGTTGATCTGTTTCTAAACAGATTCATCTGCTTCCAAAATCATGTAAAGGTGAATTACTGATTTCCCGGGCTACAAGCATAATGTGGTTGCGATTTTAACCAATTATATCTTACAGGAAATTTAATTATAAAACTCACTTAAGATTTTTTTTCTCTGCCACCAATACTTATGAAGTTATAAGCGTTGATAGTTAAAATACATATTTTTTTATTTAAACATTGAAATTTTTAAGAGGGAGCATATTATCTGGATTTTTAAGAAACGAGATTTAAACGAAATTT
>JAHBCN010026413.1:0-10683 GCA_019359885.1 Listronotus oregonensis | reverse complement strand
CCAAACTGTACAACAAAATTGTTGGGTGGGGACAAAGGGGGAGATTGGCCCCGCGGAGTTTGCGCAATGAATAGTAGGTCAGAGCCGAACTTCCATAATTCTTTGTTTTTTCTATAAAGTTGACATCATCAAATGCAAAAAAAAGCTTCACTTTTTTTTTTTTTTTAAAAAATTTTTGGGGTTTTAAACGATCCCAAAAGAATATTTAAAATTATTATGTAATATTGGTTTTTATATCACCTGATAAATATGGAAAGAATAGACCCCACTTTACAGCCTTCTTTTTAAAGGGGGAAAAAATTTTTGTGAGTTTTGTTTTTTCCCCCAAAAAATTTTTTAAAAAAAAAAAAATTTTTTTTAAAATAAATTTCTAACTTTTGTAGTTTGGTTTCATGTACTTATCACCAATTTTGTTTAAAAAAAGGCAAGATAGTGTAAATGTTTAATCAATCCTTTTTTTGGGGTTGTACATTAAAAAGTAAATTTTTATAACTGTTTGGGGGGATTTTTTTTTTCACTAATAAAAAAATTCATGAGACAGAATAACAGTGGTTAAAAATGTTTAGTAACCTTTGATACCTAAATTTTTGTGTCCACAGTTTTCGAGTTAAAAAGTTGATAATGTAATTTTAAAAAAACCCCAAAAAATCTAATTTCTTTTTAAACAAATACAAAAAAAGAAAAAAGGAACTTTAACATAAAATTGTTTTTTTTTATTTAATTAGAGGGACCTGTATATATTAAAATTTGCCTTCTGTCCAGTAATTAATAATTTTAATTCTTTAAAAGAATGTACTAAATTATTAAAAAAATTTTAAAGTGGGTACCTAAAAAACCTTATACCCTTTTTTAAAACCCAAGAAATAAAAACATTGTGAGGATCACCTAAAAGATAGTTAAGATTGCGTTATTGTCTCACTGCTATTTCCTATAAAAATTTTTTTCTATAATCAAAAATTGATATATTATTATTTATTCGGTTACCTAACGTTACGTCTCATAAGAAGACCTAATTTAAATATAGGAAATACTTACCCAAAGTAAAAAATGCCGGGTATGCCCCCCTTTTGGGATTTACAAGACAAAACCATACAACCTCTAGTCATTTTGACGATATTATAAGTAACAAACAATAAAAAAAAAATTATAGTAAATTTAAAAAAACTAATCACTAAAATAATAATTTTTTTTTCAACCAAAAAACTTCTGCAACCACAAAACATAATCACACAAAGCAAAACAATCGAAACTAATACGGCTCTCATAAAAGTAAAATTTATAATAAGATTTATCAGTGTGTAAGTAGGCAACACATTAAATTATTTCGTGGAATTTCGTTATTCCCAAAATCGGGGGGGCCCAAATTTCCCCGACAGTTATTTTCATACTGGGCGGGGTATTTTTTGATCGAATGGGCCCTAGCATTGGGCTTCCAAAACCCCTTTTAAATTTCCCCTTTATTATATCCTTAACAACGGATACCATCTATAGATACTATTAAATACATAGTAACAAAGTTTATTAAAAAAAAAATTTAAAAAAGGGAAAAAAGAACTGCAGACAAAAGAAAAAAAAGTTTTGGATACCCCCTTTTTTTTTTTGGGTAATTTTTAACTTTTTCTATTGGACTACCACTAACTACTTTTAAAAATTTTAAAAAAAATCCTGAAATAGCAATCTCGGATGCGGCATTTGAATTTTAAAAAAACAGATTAAAAAATTTATTTAACCCTTTTAAAAATTTTTAAAAATTTTTTCCCAAAATTTAACCCCTTAAGAATCTTTCTGAACAAAAAATGCAGGACCGACCTAAGTATTTTTCCCTTGGAAATAGGTAGGTTTATGCAACCCCATCCAAAAAATTTTTAAAAAAAATTCTATTTACCAAAAATTTTCCCTTCCCCTTTTTTAGGAACGTTTAACCACAAAAAAAAACATTATTTCCCGGAAAAAAACCCCACCAAAATATCAATGTATATATATTTGAAATCAGAAAAAAAATCTTTCTTTGTAGGGCATAATATACAGGGTGTTTCATTTAAAAAAGTTGAAGTTGCCTATGTTTTTCCATTTTTATATTCTGATATTTTTTCACTGACAATTTTAAAAGATAATATAAAAAAAATCCTACAATTTTTATATAAAACATTTTTTTCTGTCTTGCAAAATAAAGACCTTAGAAGCCAAGTAAATATAATCAAAGACCCTGTACATAGAAATTCATAATTATTGTTATTTAATATGAGTTTTAGAATGTAAGTTTCTTTGGATTGTGTATCCCGCGAACTAACCTAAAAAAACACCCCTAATTTGTTACATTTTGATTTCCTGGCTTATGATTGATTGAAAAATTATGAAAAAATTACGAAATGAAATACTAAATGTTAGCTACCATGTAGCTTTGGTTTTTTTTAAATATCTACAACAGCTTCGTAGAAAAATAATTTTAAAGTTGAAACCCCTTTATATTATTTTTAACAACTAGCAACATTATAATGTCAACAACGACGCCAGTGCAGTTTTTATATGAAAACTAGGTTAGACCCAATTTTTAATAGTATTTTTACATTAAAAAATCCATTAAGTACATTAATTCTTTGGTAATTTGTTAACTTTTATTGTAATAGTTGGCCTTTTGTACAAGTTTAGGATTTGAAGGAAAAGAAAACACAAGAGCGCTATTACATAATATATTTCTTTTAAATATGTGACAAGATACGGTATTGTCCTGTTTGGTCCTCATTAAAATACCCTTTGCATTTAAATTTTTCTTAAAGTATTAAGGAAATTGTGTCCCTTAAAGGTTAGATTTAAGGGAGTTTTTTACAAAACGTCTTCTTTATTTCTACTTTTTTCAATATAGGTAGTAAACATAGTAAAAAAAAATAATTTCATTTGTTTTACGCGAAGGAGAACACTCTTTAATTATATTTTATCAAAGTAGCTTAAAAATAAGAAGGAAGTGTAAAATGCAATCTAATTTTAAGTCGCACGTGGGTACTCCGTCTTATCAGTTAGGCACGTTTTACCGGGCCATACGTCATCCCCTGAAGACAGGAGCACGAGCGATGTGTGACATCCCCGTTCTGGCTAACGAACTTGAATAATAAAAACGGCGAGAAAAAAATGCCGACTTCCCATCCTAAAAATAGATATATGAACGAGAAGTTAAATATATCTGGTGCTAAGAGACAGTGGTGTTGATTTGGGGAAAGATGATTGTAAGCTAGCAATTTAAATGATTTATATTAATTAAGAACACTAACACTTTTTGAGTTTCAATTCAAAAACCGTCAAAATAGGCATAATAAGTATGTAAAGCAATTTTCAGGTTTTTAAAGCTATACAAAATAGTGTATTAGGTATCACTGATAAAAAGTCTTACTAGTCCAATAAATGAAAGGACAAAGCTGTAAATAAATCTGTACAGTTTTTCCTTGTGGCGCAATTCTTAGGTCTTTGGGGATGCTTGTGAGCAAAAAAAAAGTTTATCAACATTAACACGTGGAAAAGGGCTGAAAATGGCCCCTCAAGGACCGAAAAATGGGTTTCCCGCTAATATCTGCCAATATATGCGAATTGGAGAATTTTTGTTTAAACAAAAAATAAAGATTGCTTTGTAATCTACAAAAATGGTCTTTATAATTTTTTTCGAACAATCGATAGTTTTCGAGATAACGGAACCCAAAAGTCCACTCATTTTAGCTGCCGCTCTACCGCTAGAATGGCGCTATTTTTATGGATTCACTTATAAGCGGTTCTTTTATTTAGGCAATAATGAACATTTTTTAATCATTCAAAGTTCATCGAAATGGGAAAACCCGTACCTATCATTGCATATGAGTTTGGGTCCATTCTGATTTTTCTAGATAATTGAAAAAAGTGGTCAAAGTTTTTTTTACAATATTTTGTATTTTGTATTTGTATCTCATTAATTAATTGATATTTTTAGAAAAAATGGTTTGTTATTAACATTTCTTTTTTAAAATAAGACCTTAACAAGTGTTCAATGATCCCAAAAATTTCCTTCACAATCTTTCTTGCGTTTTAATAAAAAAATGTTTTGCCCATCTGCATTTTTTAGTAAGAAACTCTTAATACCACATCTATCCAGTGTAAAATATAATGAATTTTTCGACGGTCGTTTTTGTAAAAAATATTGGTGTTTGCCAAAACAAAAATTTTCTAATTCGCATATTTTGGCAGATATTCAAAGAACTCATTTTCGGACTTTGGAGCCATTTTCACGGTTCCAGTCGGAATCGTGATAAACCTTTTCTCGCTTGAAGCATCCGCGAAGACCTAAGAATTGCTGCCACATGAAAACTGTACAGATTTATTTACAGTTTGGGTACATTTAGGTCTTCAGGTCACTGAGACCTAAATGTACCTCCTGAGTTATTTTGTATCTGCAACTAACCTGTAACAAGAGCTGGGACGAATCCTTCAAGAAAGGAATCGATTTACAGATCCGGATCCTCGTAAAGAACCGAATTACAAATACGAATTACGATTTCTTTTTTCAGGGAAAAAAGAGTCAATTCGGGGAATCGATTCCTATTTATCGGATCACGAATACGGATCATCTTGTGTTTTTATACTTACAAGTCACTATGATACAAATGATACTACATAATCCAGATGATAAATCAAGCCTCAAATATTTTAGCCTGAGCCACGAAATATAATTTTAGCCTTATTTTGGAATGATGTAACTCTAAGTCCAATTAGTTTTTGGTAAATATTCTGTAAATTTGGATATATTATTTCTAAATTCAACATGAAACCACCCTTAAATGAAACATTTTTTCGAACCATATTCCAACACTTGCGATGCTAGATCTGCATAACATTTTTAAATGTATTCTTGAGGGTACGTTTCCTATGGAGCGGCTGTCGCATACGGCTGCCGCGCAGCGTCTGACGCAAACGACTGAAGCCAGTACATCCATTTCCTATAAAGTGTAGACGCGAGTGATCTGTTGTCAAAAGTACAGTTTTCGAAAAATGTGCAAAAATAAAAATATTTTTATTGGATTACTATCAGGAGAAATTGGGACGAAGAAAATTTACTGAAAAGCATGCGCAAAGAAAATTAACAAGTTCATCCATTATTTAAAACCAAAACTGACAAAGGCTTTTTTCAAAATTTAGTAAATAGACATTTATTGAAAGATGAAGAGAAATTTAGGCAATTTCTAAATTAAATTGTTAGTTTAATTATACTGGACTTGATAACTGGCGGCTGACGCTTGCTGCCTCGAAGGGGTAGGGCCGCTTTTTACCGCCATCGGTGAGTCGAGAAAGAAACGGATAAATGAATGTCACATGAGCAGTACTAGACCGTGTGCGGCACCGCGTGTGTCAGCCGCCTCATAGGAAACGCACCTTTAAGCAACCTATAAATGGGACATCTTATTGTAATTTTACAGGAAGTTTCAAAAGTACCGTTAAATAATTTCGCTGCTTGCGGAATATAAAAATGAAATAAAATTTTAAATTTATTTTTGTAAAGGGTGTCTTATAATAAAATGTCCCATTTAAAAGCCCCTTAAGGTTATATCAAGGATAACATATTAAAAAATTATAAAGATCAAGCAATTAAAAGTTTTAAGATTAAATGCAAGTAAAATGTATGCCCGTTTTGAATACCACACTCTATGGTTACTAAAAAAAATGTTTCATTTAAATGATGTTTGTTTTCTGGACCTAAAAAACAACCAATTTTTGTTAAAAATCACATATTAGGTTTGTTTCCTTATTTAAAGATTTTTAATAGGAAGATGTTTAAAAATTCTTCATCTTTATTTCCAAATCGGATCCTTCCAAAAGGAATCGATTCCGGATAATTTTAAAATTATATAACGAATCCTATTTTTAAAAAGTAATCGATTTCAGCCTTCGGTTCCTTAAAAGGGAATCTATTCCTGGATTTGATTCCAAAAGGATTGGATTTCCACCCAGCTCTGTCTGTAACTAATCTGCATTTTAAAAAAAGTCACCCTCAGTTCTTTAGCCTAAAGCAACCTAATACTGTTAGGTTGCTTTTTATTAAATATGGTTAGAAATGATATCTAATAAAGAAAAATAGTCTAAAATTTAGTTTTATTTAGGACTTTTCACAATGTTTAGCATCAGCTACATCTCTTTTAAGCGTCCAACAGTAGTGAATAGACTCCACTTGCCTTGGTACCGTTTTACCATTTCAAATATACTAAGTAACATAGAAATCCGAACACCCAGTTTAAATGATTTAATTTTAATAAAATTTTGTATAAGTACTTAATAAAGCATAATAAGTAAATGATTAAAATATTGCGTTGCTTTAGAGCCATTTTACCTTTAATAATGTGTGGATGCACCCCGATGTGTAACGCATTCTCCAACACGTCTAGGCATGCTTCTGATCAGGTGGTCAATGTCCTCCTGTGGTATCTCATTCCAGGCAATCACCAACTCCTCTCGAAGTGCTCCTAAAGTCTGAGGAGGACGGTGCAAATTGAGCAATCTCCTACCCATCATATTCCACACGTGTTCAATTGAGGATAAGTCGGGAGATCTTGGTGGCCATGGTAACAATGTGACATCATTATGTTAAAAGAAGTCCATTGTGACTCTTGCAACATGTGGTCGGGCATTATCTTGTTGGAAAGTTGGATTTGCCAGGGTGTCAAGATATGGTAGAAGATGGGGTTCTAGAACTTCTTGGATATAACGCTGCGCGGTCATGTTACCTCTGATGAAGATTAGAGGTGACCTGGAACCATAAGCTATAGCACCCTAAACCATAACTCCAACAGTGTGATAAACATGTTTTTCAACAAAAAACTGTGGATTCCTCCTTTCACCACGTCGCCTTGTAACCCTGGCTCGACCATCGTGCATGCCTAAACAAAATCGAAACTCGTCACTAAAGGGAGGGACCCAGTGGGGCCTGGTTGATATGAAAACAGGCCCAAACTTCTTATTCGTCGGTAAACAGTTCGCATGCCAATAGATCTTCCATGTTCTGCAAACCATTCATTTGCAATGGACCTGGTAGTTGAAAACGGTCCCTTAAAGCCAATAATCTTAGGCGACATCTTCACGGTCTGTGTTCTACGGGGCGTCCATGCCCCTGTCTTCGCGTACGCAGCCTTCTTAAAGCCATGCCTGACAACACCTAACCACAGTGTCTACCTTCTTGCACTCTAACTGCAATTTCCCGAAAAGAAAGTCCAGCTTCCCGAAGTCCCACTATACGGCCCCTCTCAAACTCACTAACTTGACGAAATCGTACAGGTCTCCGTACTCTAGGCATCGTAACCAATCGTAAAGAATGTCAAGAACCAAAATCCGCCAAATTTGGATTTTTATTGCGACTGCAATTTTCATTTTTAGATTGTTAGTTAATTTAAAAAAAAAAGTATAAAAACCGAAATCTCAGACTGATAAGGCTGGAAATTCCATCAATTGTTATTTTCAGTAAGATAAATAAATTCACCAAATTTTATTAAAATAAAACCATTTAAACTGGGTGTCCGGATTTCTATGTCACTTAGTATATATCTTGATGGAAACACTCACCTTTTTCGTCGCTATAACGGCAAACGGCCCCAAAGTTAAAGAAAAAAATTGCAAATGTGAGTATAAAAAGGATATTTTAAGTGATATATTGCATTCCATACATATCAGTAAGGTAATATCTTTGCAAATTACTATATTGCCACCTTGAGAAGAGTACTTGAGCACGATATGTCGTTTTCTGGATACAAATCTTCTGGTATTTTTTCCAGTAAACACCAATTATAGAGCAGAAAAGCCAACAGTTTTGCCCTTTTTTTACTGGGATCCAAATCAAGTCCCAAGTGACTAAGATTGTTTTAAGTTATAAAATAAGGTTTTCTGGGAACAAAGGTCAGGACTAGCTTATTATATTAACTTGTGTAGAGTTAACTATATTTTAGTGGGGAAACATGTTTTACTTATTTTAACGCAGTTTTCTTGAAATTTTACACTATTTCTTGCGAAAAAAAATTACGTGAGATTTGCCAAGAACCTCCTCTTTTCCACGTGAGATTAGGTGAGATTCGGGACTAGAAATAAGTAGAAGAAGTTTTATAGTACAAAATGTAACAAGTACATAATGGAGAAAAACAGAACCATGGGAAATCCTTTGCCATGATCGTTAGAATAAGAAAGAAATAGGATAATTTATTCTAAAAAACTAAATTAATAATTAAATGTCTTCTTATTAAATCTTTGTACAATTTTATAGACTAAAAAAAGGCAATTGTTCCGAAAGTTGAGGGAACGCCCAATTCGACCAATTTTGGTATTCGAGAGTTATTTGGGGCGCTGATCTGAAAGAATTTTTTTAGTCGGAAACGTTTCGAAACTTGAAAATCAAACGAACCCCATTTTCACTATATTTGCCCCCTTTTTGCACACAGTTCTTAATTTCAACCCAAAATTGTCACACAATATTTTAAGAACACCTTTAAAAATCTTGTTTTGATAAATAGTTGACCCCTTTTTTTCCACTAAATTGCGAAGTTTTACCCTAGAACGCCGCGGTCATGTTTCCTGAAAAATATCCACCCTGGATACATGGTCGCGCCGTTTTAAAGTGAAGCTTTAAAAAATAATGAGCAAAAAAAAGAAGGAGAATTGTGAAAATAAAGTTAGTTAGATTTTCAACTTTGATAATGGATATCTCGAAAATGAAACGTTTTTCACTATTTTTTAATCTTCGTATACTTAAATTGGTAAAAAAATATCTGGTATAAAGATAGCTCCAAAACCAAAAAGGGAGTAGGAGCTGGCAGACAAGCCTAGAGAAAAGATAACCTTAAGTCTTGGTCAGCACGCCACGATTTTCCAAGCGGAAATCGCAGCAATAACGCATTGTACCGTACTGATTAAAGAAAAAGGGAGTAAAGGAAAACACATCGTCATTTATTCAGACAGCCAAGCGGCCCTGAAGGCCATCAGTTCTCCAAAAGTTAATTCCAAACTAGTGGGGGACTGTATACAGGCCCTGGAAAGAGTCGGCTTGGCAAACAAACTTACGGTAGCCTGGGTACCAGGCCACGAGGGCCACCCCAAGAGGCCGACGACCTAGCCAAAAGAGGATCAGCCATGAAAATGATAGGCCCTGAGCCATTCTGTGAAATCTCGGCAAGAGCTGGGTAGACAGAGAATTTCAAAGCTGGGGGTACAAACACCAGGACAACGACAGGCAAAGCAGTTCATTAAGACCTGCTCGGCCAAGTTTACCTCGGACCTACTGAGCCACAGTCGTAAGGTCGTAAGGATAACGGTAGGTCAACTAACAGGACATTGCAAACTCAACAAGTACCTGGAAAGAATAGGCTGGGTGAAGGGTAGCCTGTGTAGGTTCTGCCAGGAAGGCTAAAAAAACAGCCGTACATTTTGGTGCACCTCGAAGCACTATGTAGGCTTAGGTTTATAGGGGTTGGGAGGAAAGCCAAAACCGGCAAGATATAGTGTGGCCAGTGTCAAGACTTGGAGTCTAGTTAAAAGACGGACCTGGACAAGGTACTCTAAAGAACGATAGGAGAAACCACAGTAAATCTGGTAAGGTTGAAGGGGTGGAGGTCATTTTTTTTTATCTAATCTAATCCACCTAAAAAAATATAAACTTAAAAAGTTTGTAAGAATACAATAAAAAAATAACACCCTCACAACGAAATTAACCGTTCGACGCCACTGTCACTCTAATAAAGCGACAGTTTAGTGCACGGAAAAGTCAAAACCGAGACGGGGTTGCTTGGTGCAGTACCTCCCGCGAACACTACGGCACGCGACCAATCCGAAACCAATAAATTTATTGTTAATAAAAGAAAGTTTTGCCGCCTCGCGTTTAAATAATAAACTAAACTTTTTTTTGTAGTGCTATAATTTTTGTAAAGTGAAATATCTTTTACTCCCCCAGGCTGGTAGAAAATTTATTAGAAATACCTCGTTAAGGATATATTCTGTAAGTAAGAAATTTTTTTTTTTAAAAACATATTTTAATATTTAAAAAAGAAAATAGGTACTAAAATAAGACTTGCTTTAATAAAGTGCATGTTTAAATACATTTAAAATCTAAATAAGACATTTTATTTTATAAACAGTTTTTTTTTTAAATTATTATTATTATTTTTCATCTAAATATATATGTTCTCAACTATTTTTGGCTTTAAAATAGAGTCACATTTTATAGATACCTGGGTCATTGCTTTGTGTATTTTTATTTTATAATGGATTGTTTATAGACATTTAATTTTATTTGAAAAATAAATGCCACTTATAGGTTATTAATTAAAAAAAAAAAATAAAAACAAAATGAACCCCAAATTTTTTTTTTTAAAAAGGTTTTTTTGTGCCCAAATTAAAAAAAAATTTAAAAATAATTAAATGGTGATTTACAAAAAGTTTTTTTTAAATTTTTAAAAGTGTAATCATTTTTTTGTTAAAAATTAAAATTTTGGATTATGTGGGTTTTCTAAATTTTAAATTATTTTTATAAAGATCAAAATTGACGTTTAAATAATGTTTGCGAAAATAAAAAATTTTAAATTTTTTTAGTTTCTTGGGTTTTTTTTTTGGACCAATAACAAGTTTTGGATGCAGTCTTGTAAAGAAGGGGGGAAAACTGTAAATAAAACTGCAGTTTTTTTTTTGGCGCAATTCTTA
>JAHBCN010026412.1:0-10635 GCA_019359885.1 Listronotus oregonensis | reverse complement strand
TAATATTATAGGGTACATTTAATGCATTCTAATGAGTTTTCAATAGGTCACAATCTAGTAAATAAAATGTCGTTTTAATATTTTTAATAATTATTTAAAATATGGACATAACACCTTTTTAATAAAAATCCAGGGACAAATCATGTTTTGATTAATACATATTGATGGACAGATCACGTTTTAATGGAAAAAATTTTTATGTAATTTATTTGCTCAAAATAACATGCTTACATATGTATTTAGACAAAAAGAGTGGTTTAAAAGTAGAAATGGAATAGACAAAAACGAATTTTTCAATTTTTAAATATTAAAATAAGTAAAATGAGAAAAACTATTTTGATCATAAGAAATGATGTTTATGGCTAATATTATAGGGTACATTTAATGCATTCTAATGAGTTTTCAATAGGTCACAATCTAGTAAATAAAATGTCGTTTTAATATTTTTAATAATTATTTAAAATATGGACATAACACCTTTTTAATAAAATCCAGGGACAAATCATGTTTTGATTGATACATATTGATGGACAGATCATGTTTTAATTGAAAAAAACATTCTTAATGTAATTTATTTGTTTAAAAATAACATGCTTTACATATGTATTGGTAGACAAAAAGATGTGGTTTAAAAAGTAGAAATGGAATAGACAAAAAACGAATTTTTCAATTTTTAAATATTAAAATAAGTAAAATGAGAAAAACTATTTTGATCATAAGAAATGATGTTTATGGCTAATATTATAGGGTACATTTAATGCATTCTAATGAGTTTTCAATAGGTCACAATCTAGTAAATAAAATGTCGTTTTAATATTTTTAATAATTATTTAAAATATGGACATAACACCTTTTTAATAAAATCCAGGACAAATCATGTTTTGATTGATACATATTAATGGACAGATCACGTTTTAATTGAAAAAAAATCTTAATGTAATTTATTTGCCCAAAAATAATATGCTTTACATATGTATTGGTAGACAAAAAGATGTGGATTAAAAAGTAGAAATGGAATAGACAAAAACGAATTTTTCAATTTTTAAATATTAAAATAAGTAAAATGAGAAAACTATTTTGATCATAAGAAATGATGTTTATGGCTAATATTATAGGGTACATTTAATGCATTCTAATAGTTTTCAATAGGTCACAATCTAGTAAATAAAATGTCGTTTTAATATTTTTAATAATTATTTAAAATATGGACATAACACCTTTTAATAAAATCAGGACAAACATGTTTTGATTGATACATATTGATGGACAGATCATGTTTTAATTGAAAAAACATTCTTAATGTAATTTATTTGTTTAAAAATAACATGCTTTACATATGTATTGGTAGACAAAAAGAAGTGGTTTAAAAAGTAGAAATGGAATAGACAAAAAACGAATTTTTCAATTTTTAAATATTAAAATAAGTAAAATGAGAAAAACTATTTTGATCATAAGAAATGATGTTTATGGCTAATATTATAGGGTACATTTAATGCATTCTAATGAGTTTTTAATAGGTCACCATCTAGTAAATAAAATGTCGTTTTAATATTTTTAATAATTATTTAAAATATGGACATAACACCTTTTAAATAAAATCCAGGGACAAATCATGTTTTGATTGATACATATTGATGGACAGATCATGTTTTAATTGAAAAAACATTCTTAATGTAATTTATTTGTTTAAAAATAACATGCTTTACATATGTATTGGTAGACAGAAAGAAGTGGTTTAAAAAGTAGAAATGGAATAGACAAAAAACGAATTTTTCAATTTTTAAATATTAAAACAAGTAAAATGAGAAAAACTATTTTGATCATAAGAAATGATGTTTATGGCTAATATTGTAGGGTACATTTAATGCATTCTAATAAGTTTTCAATAGGTCACAATCTAGTAAATAAAATGTCGTTTTAATATTTTTAATAATTATTTAAAATATGGACATAACACCTTTTTAATAAAATCCAGCGACAAATCATGTTTTGATTAATACATATTGATGGACAGATCACGTTTTAATGGAAAAAAAATTCTTAATGTAATTTATTTGCTCAAAAATAACATGCTTTACATATGTATTGGTAGAAAAAAGATGTGGTTTAAAAAGTAGAAATGGAATAGACAAAAAACGAATTTTTCAATTTTTAAATATTAAAATAAGTAAAATGAGAAAAACTATTTTGATCATAAGAAATGATGTTTATGGCTAATATTATAGGGTACATTTAATGCATTCTAATAGTTTTCAATAGGCCACAATCTAGTAAATAAAATGTTTTTTAATATTTTTAATATTATTTAAAATATGGACATAACCCTTTTTTTAAAAAATCCAGGGACAAATATGTTTTGATTGATACATATTGATGGACAGATCTTTTTTAAATTAAAAAAAAAATTCTTAATGTAATTTTTTTTTTTTAAAAATAACATGCTTTACATATGTATTGGTAGACAAAAAGATGTGGTTTAAAAAGTAGAAATGAAATAGAAAAAATTTTTTTTCAATTTTTAAATATTAAAATAAGTAAAATGAAAAAAAACTATTTTGATCATAAGAAATGATGTTTATGGCTAATATTATAGGGCACATTTAATGCATTCTAATGAGTTTTCAATAGGCCACAATCTGGTAAATAAAATGTCGTTTTAATATTTTTGAAAATTATATAACACGTTTTGAATGAAATCCAGGCACAAATCATGTTTTGATTGATATATATTAATGGACAGATCACGTTTTGATTGAAAAAATATTTTTATGTAATTTATTTGCTCGAAAATAACATGCTTTACATACTGACAGGTCCACTGTAGTAGAAACATAGGAAACACTTAGGCGAATTGACTTACATTCGCCTGACTCGAGCTAGCGAAAAAAAACTCGAAAAACTGCGATAAATTTGGAATGTTTTTGAAGTTTAATTTTTTTATTTAAATATAATTTGCTTTTTGCAGCGCACCACAAATACTTAATTCTCGGAAACCTTTTTACAAAAATAAATAAAAGGACGTTTAAAATTTTGTGAAAATAAATTAAAAATGGATTTCCAGGGAAAATAAATTTGACAAATTTTTTAATCTTTTCTGTTTTAAAACAGACCTATAAAATGTCTAAAAAAATTTTTTAAAAATTTTTTAAAATTTTGAGACCCACGGGTGTGTGTCTCCCAAAAACATAAAAAACAGGAACTCGTAAATGAAGAACGGGAATTAAAGGGGCATTAATTCATATTGTTGTAAAAACCTAAAAGGTTTTGAGGTTCGAACCCAGTATCCCCAAAAATTAATGTTTGGGTGGTATGGTGGGGGAACACCTTTTTGGCCCAAATTTTTTTTAAGGAATTTAACTGCAGCAATTTTTTGGATCTGTTAAAACAAAAATTGTACCGGCAATTCCCAATTTTAGGGGAAAATTTTTAATTTCGGGTTTTTTAAGAGGTTGCCCCGTAAAGACGTATTGTTCAAGGTATTTGAACAATACTTTTCCCTTTCTTTTGATTAGGGACGTGAAACCTTTTTCCCGCGAATCACCGACCTTGCTTCTAATGATTTCTTTTTTTGGGTTTTTGAAAAAAAAAGGTTTATGGATGAAGGGCTAATTATTTAGAAGAACTTCAATATGCTAAAAACGTTAGCGGGGTTTTTCGATCGTTTGGGATATACCTTGCCAAGAAGGAGGTTTTTTAAATATTTATTATAATTTCATTTTAGAGTATTTTTTTTTGTTTATAATTATTTGGTTTTTATTGCGTACTATTTTAATTTTAAAATGAGTTTTGGGTTTGGGGAACTTCTTTTTTTTTTTCTTTGGCAATTAATAACTATAAATAAAGCTGTTGGATTTAATTCCCTTTTATAAAAAAGGTATTAAGTATCAACTGTTTTCTCAACAGATTAGACCGCAAAATTTTTTTCTAATTTTCGGTGCCTTAAACCATACAAACACCCTCCGAAAGCATATTAAAACTGAGATATCGTTCGGTTAATCATGCATGTCGATCGAAGTGGACAGTAGTAAATTCATCAGTTCCCTGCCTATGTTTCTACTACACTGACCTTTGTATACATATTGATTTTGGGGAAAAAATGTATATAATGAAAATTAATCTCCTAATAAAACTACGTAACTTTTGTTTTATATTTTTTTTGTAGCTCTTTTGGTTTTAAAGATATTAACAATTTAAATTTAAAATAAAAGCGCAAATATCTCAAAAACTAAAAGAGTTACGAAAAAACGAATTAAACAAAAACATGTTTTTTAATAACTTCTATAAAAAAGATTATATACACATTTTTAATAAAATAGGTAATAATGGAGATATAAGCAAAAAAGTGATTTTGGCCATTAAAAATGTAGCTAATAATAATTTTTTGGTGCAATTAAGAATATCAACCCGACCCAAATTTTAAAAAAATTTATTCATTAAATAAAACAAACTTCAAAAATGTGCCTGAGGTAATGGGGGATATCTTTGGGGGAAAAGGATATTTTTTTTAAATTTTTTTTGGGGCCAATAACTGTACTCATTTCAAACACTTAAAACTTTAACTAAAAAAAATTTTTTAAAATTTATTTTATTAAAAAAAAAAGTGCCTTCTTTATCTGAGTGTTATGTATAGTTTTGTCTAAAAAATATATCGTTATGGCTTTTGAGGGGCCATACCCCAAAAAACCCTTTTTAAAGATTTTATTACCTATTGTTATTGGGTAAACCCTTTTTTTTCATAAGGACAGGGGTGGGCCAGGTATTTCTTGAGTATTAATCATTAAGCATATAAATTTTTTGGGCCCAATATTTTAGTGGCAGTGTTAAAAAAAAGTTTTTACTGGGTTTCGAAAAGTTGTTTTACGAGAATATAACTATGTCGCGTCAAAATCATTTGTCATTAGATGCAAAACAGGTTGTGAAAAATGTGTATGAAACTTTAATCGGTAGAGGTCTAATTAAACAAGAAGGTTTAAAAAAAACCTATCTACTTACAAAAACTCCAATATCATCGATAAGTATTATTAGTGAAGAATTGAACAAAAAAAAAAAACGTAGTGATTTTCAATCTTACCGTATAGACAGTGGTTAAGGACCTAATAAGAAGAAAAATATATTGTCTTTATGAAAGCGGAGTTTTTCCCCCCCTTTTGGATAAACTGAAAAAAAAGTTAGACGAAGACGTAACTAATATACATATTAGCCGTGCCACCCTCCATAGAGTTGTTTGTAAAATGGGATTTAAATACCGCAAAATAGACAAAAGACAAGTAGTAATGGAATTGCACAAATTACGCACTTGGTTTTTTAAAATTTCCCTTTTAAAGAAATTAAAAGATATATGTTAGAAAACAGATCCATAATTTACCTTGATGAAACATGGTTCGATACACACGACACAGTATCACCTTCAAATAAAGAAAAACGAATTACCATAATACACGCTGGTTCAGAAGACGGATTTGTCCCAAACTGCTTGCTGTTGTCAAAAAAAGAATATTGGGATTCTAGCTTGGATTATCATGAGGAAAAAAAGTGCAGTTTTTTTTGAAAACTGGTTTCAAAATTATCTTTTAAAAAATATTCCAAACAGCAGTGTTATTGTAAATGGATAACGCAAGCTACCACAGCCTTTTCTGCTACACAAAGCACCAGCTTCATTAAGTAAGTTCAAAAACTGAAATCCAGGATTATTTGTTAGAAAATGATATTTATTTTGAATTCAGTTACAAAAAAACGCATCTTTTGGAAGTCCTAAATTCATATGCAATTAAAAAACAACATGTAGGTAATCTTTGGCTGAACAGGCTGGGCATACTGTCTTACGGCTTCCTCTGTATCACTGTATGTTCAACCCCATAGAGCATTTGTGAAACCAAGTAAAATCAAAGATGGGGAGCAGAAAATGTTAAAACCACTTTAAGTCCCAGTGTTATAAATTTGAAAAAAAATGTAATTAATAACATACCAGTTGAGAGCGGGGAAAAAATTTACTACAACACATTATAAAAATTGAGGACTTTTTTTTTCTATCCAAAACAACATAAATCCTATTGTAATTAATCTCAATAATGACTATGATAGTGAAACAGAATTGATTTAGATATTTAAATTAAAAAAGTAATTTTGTATAGATAATGCAAAATTATAAATTTACTAAAACTTTGCACATATTTAATTTCTTAATGTAATTTGTAATAAACAATAAATTATAAATCTTTATATTATTAAAGTCCGTTCTTAATGTTCTGTCCTTTAATACCTACCGATCCGCAGTTTTATTGCTGTCGGCAGGTATAATCCATAAAGGGGAAAGGGGGGAGCTAACACGATATACTTTGAGACAGACTATACCTGGCAGGACGCTTAACATTTCTCGATCTTCTGTGCTACTATGTGTATAGCTCATCGTTTAAATATTTTTGTTATCAATTTAAATAATAATATTAATAATATATAAAGACAGTTAATCATACTTTCAACATAAAAAAAATAATTTATATAACATTAAACTTTTAAAACATCTCTCTTATTAAGCTTTACTTCTTCTAGGCTTAAAGCCTTTCTTATCTAAATTATTGTATTTTAACTTATTTATTTACTACGTTAAGATATAATCAAATTAAACTTTTAAATATTAATTCAACTGATAAAAAACATGAATAAACTATAATTTTTTTTGTTAAAAATATGATTAAAATTTTCTCAAGATCATTCTGTGCGAGTGACTGTCTTTATAAATTAATATTATTATTATTTAAATCAATATTAAAAATATTTAAACGATGAGCTATACACATAGTAGCAAAGAAGATTAAGAAATATTAAGGGGAGTTGATTTTAAAAAAAATAAAACCCCCCCTGCTTCCATGCGACAGCGCTTTCTCCTAGCGGAAAATCGGACATAATAGTTTATGAAGTGGTTACATTCGTAGACAAAATTCATTTTGATGTGTTTGCCACTTCTTGCCATCTAATTACGAATATATCTAATACGTTTTGATGCCTTGTTTTTATGGGGTTATAAAGAGTTTAAAACTTTTTTTTTTAAAAAACCCATCGAACCTTTCTTCTCGGAGGGAAAAAAATGCTTTTTGGAAAGTAACCCCAAAAATTTTTATTTTTTGAAATAAAAAGTATTTTTATTTTTCTAATCTAAAAAAAAATTAATTTTTTGTTTAAAACGGATTTTAAGTTTTTTTTTTTTACTGGTGGACATTGTCAGTACTGAAAAAAAATTAAAATTTAAAAAAACAATAGCGTTGATATATCCAGTAAACACAACTTCCTGTTTTTATTCACTAACAAAAGTAAAGTCAATTAAAAATTAGTTTTATTTTTTAATCATTTTTGTAACATTGACATACTGGAGAAATGGTAAAATCTGATTTTTTTAAAATTTTGCAAAATCAAATGACGGAGAGGAGAGCCGAAAAATCTCATCAAAATTTTGGGGAGTTTCCCCCTAAAACATTTTTTTTTAAAATTTTGTTAATTTTTTTTTCCCGACTGACAACCTACCAAGAGTAAAAACCCCTTCCATTTTTTTTTAGTCCGACACACGGTTTTCACCAAAAAAAAAATTTGGGGATTTCTCGTTGGGATATACTTTACCTTATTTTATGATCATGCAGAGAAATGATTTTTTTTTTTTAAGAAAAAAACCCTGCATGGGGTTAAAAAAACAAGTGTTAACTTTTTTTCATATGATTAAGGTTTTAAAATTTTTTTTATTTTAAAAAACGTCCTGGATATAACCCCGAAAGGGAAAAAGTTAAAGTTTAAAGTGGATCGGAATGGGTACAGTTAAAAAACCCAAAAAAAATTAAAAAAAAATCCCCTTTAAGGGGTTTCCCCCTTGCTTGGGGGATTTTTATTGTTTTTTTCATTCAATTAGAACATCTTAAATCACTTTTTTCTATTTGTATAAATAAGAAAACTTTGGGTCCTAGCAAGCGAATGATAACGAAAGAGAACCCGTGTTACCGGGGTTTAAGGTTGCTAGCTAAAAATAATATTTTCAGCGCCTGGACAAAAAGTAAGGAAAAAAAAAAAAAATATGTTTTTAAATATTAGGTTTTTTTATAAAAAGTAACTAATTTATGACAAAATTTTTTAAAAAAATAGGGGGTATTAACATTAAAAGTAATTGTGCAATTTGGGAATTAGAAAAAAAAATTTTGGGGGAAAATAAAATTTTAAAATTTTTTTAAAATTTTTTTGGGGGGTATCTTATCACCTTTAACTACGTTAATATTCATTTTTTTTACGTTACTTCATTAGATAAAATTTTTTTGGGGGAAAATTTTTAAAAAAACCCTTTGAAATTGCCACCTTATTACTTAGGTTCAGCAATATATCCCCCCCAACAGAAAAAAATTTTTCCCAAAACCCCCATCCCTTTTTTTAAGCCCCAAAAAATCGACATCCGAAGATTGGCAAGAACGTAGTTGACGTTCTTCTAAAAGAATGGCCAGTGTATCTACTGATGTCTTCAAGCTTAAAAAACTTCGCAATTTCTTTAGGTACATTTGAAATAGTGTGTTTTCCAATTACTTGATTAACACATTTACCTTTTTTCATAACGATACAAAAAGCTCATCTAGCATTCCTTGGTCTCAGCTTAATATTTTCCCCGTAGAAACTGCCCCAAGGAACTGAGCCTTCATCGTTGGTTACTACAAAGTTTCTTTTAACTTTATTTTTAGACTCCATTTATTTTTACTATAGCCGCGTCATTTCTTATTTCTACATCACTTAGCTTCATTCTGTATATTTCGTCTGTCCGGAAACCCAGCTACTCCCATAATGGCTATTACTTTCATTGCCAAGTAACTTTGATCAGGCGCGTTAAGTAAAAACTTTATGATTTCTTCTTTTAAAAATTTTTGACTTTTTTTCCTCATAACCATCGTTTTTCCTTTTAATAAAAGCAACTAATTTCTTGAACTCCGAAATATCTAGATTTTTGTTTACGGAAATTGTTAACTTAATGGAATATACAGACCAGAGGGTTTGGTGATAAAGACTCGGGGTTTTTTTTTAAAAAAACGCCAACATCACATTCTCGTCAATCCGCCCCACATTTTTTTTTAGCAAGCCCTTCAGAAAACGATTAATATGTTTGATGGTACCTCTCTTTAGATTTGTCTGGCAGAAGTGAGGCCCCACGCAAGGTCAGCTCCCTTTTTTGGGTGCCATTTTCATATTCATTTAAAGGCTGGTTTATGCAGACAACTTTAAATTTAATTTAACTTTTATTTACATTTACTTTAACTTTAAGAATTTCTTTAGCATTTATAAAGAATATTTACATTTGCCTTACGCAAGCGCAGAAACACGAAAATTTTTGTTGGGTTGGTATTAATTATTAAAAAATTTTTTTTTGTTTTTGACAAGGTTTTGGCTGTTTTTTTTGCTTGGTTTGTTATAATTAAATAAATAAAATAATTAATAAAGATATCCGAATTTTCTGTTACGTAAATCGGGTTAAAGATTAAAGTTGACAGCTCGGTCTAGGCGAATTTTAAGTTTGGTTACACTGCTCGCGTATGCTCTTTTTTATTATTATTTAATTTAACTTTAAGAAGATAAAAGTTGGCCAACTTCTTAAATAAAAGTTAAAGTTTAAAAAATTTTTTAAAGGGGTATAAACGCGCCTATATATTAGTGTAACGATCTTACACTAAAGTTAAATTAAAAATTAAATTGAAGTTAAATTAAATTTAAAGTTGTCTTTATAAACCAGCCTTAACATTTTAAAATGGAATGGATTTATACTAAATTAACAATAATTCAAAATCTGACAAGTGCTGATGACAGACAAGTAACAATAAATGTGTTGCTATGGATTAATTTTTAACAGGTAAAATTTCAAAATCTCTGATATTTCTATTAAAACATGATGTTAATGATTATTAAAAATTTTGCGATACATAGAACAGTAGCAGAAAAAAATGATACATTACACGATGCAAAAGGCCTTTCAAGTGTTCGGAGGTTTTAAATAAACCACCTCACACCAAAAAGTAAACTTTCGCATCTTGTAATGTAAATAACTATTTAGATGGATCAGATACTTACTTGTACCAAAAATGTATTGTTATTATTGAAATTTATAATGGCCAAAATCACTTTTTTGCTTAAATTTTGAAATTGGTCTACGAGAAAAAAATTTGGGGACCTCTGTTGTAGACCCACTATAAAATATTTGAAATCAATTCGATGCATAATTCCAATTTTATTGAGAAACTGTCTTGAATATTTTTAAAAACCTCACAAAACACATTTTGCTTATTTAATTGTTGGCTAATCAAATAAATGTCACCGCGTACGTGTCCTGGCTATTCAGCCGCCATTTTGGGGGATTTCAAAGCGCGCCGAAATTTGTTTTTCAGGAATTTAAGAAAGAATGACGACCCCGCATTATTTAGAGCGGCGGGGAAATTTTTAGGTCGTTCAGGTTTTGGGTCTTTTTTTGGCATATTAGGAAATTGTTACGTTGATGCCCGGGGAAACTGTTTTAAAAAAACTTTAAGTGTTCTTTCTCAGGCCTGACTTTTTTCCCAATTTTAAGCAATTTAAAAATAAAAAAATTAAAAATTTTATATTTAATCGATATTGAATTATTTCCCGTGT
>JAHBCN010026411.1:0-10630 GCA_019359885.1 Listronotus oregonensis | reverse complement strand
GAGCAGCACCACTTATTCGAGCCCTTTAAACTCACCCCATTTCAAAACAAAGGGAAAAAAAAAATTTAAAAAGGGCTTTTAAAAAAACCCTCAAAATCATTGTTAAAAAAATTTCTACCTTTAAAAAATGAAGGAGCAGTTTAAAAAACCAATTTTTTTTTTCGTAATATTTCAGGCAGTAATATTTTTAATTAATAAATCTGTCAAAGCAATTATTTCTTTTGGGGTAAATATTTTTTTTTAATTACAATAGGGGTTGATTTATGAGGGTTGAAAACTTGCTAAGTGAAATAAGTACATATTTTAAGCAACAGCATTTTTAAATTAAATTACTATGATAAATTGATATTTTTTAGGCTAAATATTGTTTTTAATTTAAGCTCTGACAAGGGTTAATTTTTAAGGGTTAAAATATTTAAAATTGTATTCCAAAGCATAAAACAATAATTATTCAACTAATCCAAACCAAATTTTACCCATCTTAAAGTTTAAAATTTATTTTTTAAGTTTTGATAATTAGGGTTGTTTTCACCCTTAAAAAACAAACAGCGCCCATCGGCATGATATAGAATTTGAAGTAAAGGGTAAGATCAGCCTAATTCTAAATGTTTATTTAAATCGATGCAGGACAAAAAATTGCGACGTTCTGCCATTTTTTAAGCTTCATTTCCAGGACTATATTCTCATGTATTATTAAATTATTTTAATTGGTCGAAAACATTTTTTTGTTAATCTTATGAGGGGTGGTTATTTAAGGGTTAAGTTCTTGTAGTTAAATATTTATTATACCGTAAACTATTAAAATATTTTTTTTTTAAATATGCGTTTTTAATATTTAATATAAAATTTTTTTATTTTTTTTTTATTTCGGTATTAAGGGTGATTTTTAAGGGTTGAAACGTTACTATATGTTGTAAATTATAACTCACAACATAAAAATATATTTATTCTACATATTAAGCTGTGATTTTATTTTACATAATGTCCATTTTCATGGTTTTTTAATTTTTTAGCATAAGGGGTGGTTTTTACCCCCTAAAAATAAAAAGCACACTTCAAGCATATATAAACTTTGATCTAGAGGGTGAAAGCATCTTAATTTCAAATTTTTATAAAAATTGAAACTGAACAAAAAAATCTGGAGGTCACAAACCTTTTTTCTCCCCATACACTGTACTACTATTTCATAACTAATTAACTACGGTTCACGGCGGCCTTATATACCTACGCAATAGTATCTATACCTTTCAAGAATCTACTTCATATTACGTCCTATAAAATACTAGAACCTTCGCTTATCTACCATATAACTATTTATACTTATTTGTTATAACACCGTAACCCTACTACATGGCCATGATCAGTCTTTAAGATACCTCCCTTTTTCAGTTGTTTAGTCCAGTCAGTCAAGCATTTCACCTCCGAATCGATAGATGCGCAAATTTGAAGTAAAAAAAGTCATGTCAAGTTTTTTTGCAGATCAATAGTTTTTGAATTATTCGCAATTGAAAAGTGCGATTTTTCGTTAAAAACCTCATTTTTTAAATTTTTTTTTACGATAACTCTGTTATTATGCGTTTTATGAAAAAAGTGAATGAACAAAATGAAGCTTATGAAAAACAAAAAACTGAGTTTTTTAAACGAGATCTTAAAGTTCTACCTAAAAGGGGTTTTAGCTGCTTGAAGATCTTTTTTTTACGTGATTAAGAACTTTACCTCAAATACGGGAAAAGGGTACATTTTTCAACAAAAAGTCATAAAATATTTTTTAAAGAGCATAAAAAGACCTTTAAAAACAGCACCGATAAAAGTCTTTTTAACTGATATTTCAGTGACATATGGTGTAAAATATTTAAAACAAAAAAATCGCAATAAACTAAATGATAAAAAATGAGCTTTTTTTTTTTTTTTATTTTGCAAAAATTTTCTTTTTTCTCATTTTTTTTAAATCCAAAAAAAGAGATAGAAAAAACTAAAGAGAAAAATGTCATTGTTTATAAATTATTTTCCTTTTTTTATTTTTTTTTTGTGGCATAAAAATTGATGGAGTTATAACCGATTTAAACTTTCACTATGGTGCGAGGACTTCTTTTCCGCAGCCCTTTACCTATAAAATATGAAGGGTCCCAAGCCCTTCTAACATACATAGGCACAAAAAATAAGATTTTTAATTTTTTTCAAGACAATTTTAAAGTAAAAAAAGTTTCAAATTTTGGCGCACTGATTTTTTCTGTGGACACTAGGTTGTCTGTAGGTACATTTGAGACCTACTATGTATGTATATACACTAGTCAGAAAATAAACTTTTGAACCAACAAAATTTAAAATCAAAACATCAGTAGTCATTAAAAAATATTTTTTTATTTTATTTTTGTCAAAGGGGTTGCTAGGATGTAGATAATTAAAAATTATTTCAAGTAGAGATAATAAACTGTAATACTAAAATTACGCAAAATCTAAAAATTGGCAGTCATAAGATATTTTTTTATTTCATTTTTTGCAAAGGGGTAGTTTTTGAAAAGTGGTAACTAATAATTTTATTAAAATGCTATAAATTTTTTCCAGTAAAACTACAATTGTAATGTTACAAATTGTTAAAAGATTTTTTTCTATATTATTTCCATCAAAAGGGTAGTTTTTAAAGATTTTTAAGGGTTAATATTTTAAAATACACCAATTTTATATTGTACAATACGTTAGGATATTTATCCTACATAAATAAAAGACATTTGAACCGAAAAAAATCCGAAAAACCTATAAAATCTATTTTTTTGATAAGGGGTGGTTTTCACCCCTTAAAAACAACTTGCACACCTTGCGACCATATAGATTTTAATATGGGGGGTAAGATAAGCTTAATTCCAAATTTTCAAGAAAATCGGTGCATATATAAAAAATTCGGAGGTATGACACTATTTTGAGCTTGACTGCCTGGGCTAGTTGGGTTCTACAACCAAGCTAAGTAAAATTTTTCGTAATCTTCAAGTGTAGTTCGTTTAACAGGTTTGGAAATTTCAGTTACTTCGCCTTCTTAAAAATGTGCCACCCCACGGCCGCCTCCATCTCCATCGCGACCACTACCACCTCGTCTGTCTTTACCGCCACCTTCGGTTCTCGCTGGTTTTGCTTCTTCACATCTGTTACATTTATTTCTCCAACCAAAATTGAAAGAAGGCCTACGCTACAACTTAAAATTTGCGGTTTACATTTTTCAAGATAATCTTGTCCTCTATTCTATTTTAAAATTTGAAAAATATTGTTTTTTTTTCGGTAACCTCTGCTGTATAATCCTATCTTAACACGAAAAATCTGAGTGCACCTTGTTTACTATACACACAAAATTAACAGTAGAAGCCAAATATTGTGCAATTCCAAATTCCTTAAAATTTTGGCGCAAAGCCTAAATACAACGCTACATTAATAATAATCTTCCTTCATTTCTAATTAAAAAGTTTCGCTTAACTTTCTCGAACATGTTCAGGAATTTTAAAAATTATGCGAGCTATTTTAGAACCGCAAAGGTGAATAAAAGGTATTTTATGTTGCAAGATACAAATTCGTTAACTAAAAAATTTAACACTAAATTTTCTAGACGCATGGTAGTGCGTCAGGCCATGTTCCGGCCACATGCAATGTGTATATAACACAAAATATTTTAGTGTTTACTTCTTCCTATCACAACTTTGAAATCGTTCCACAAGTATTCTAATTAGGTTTTAGAACCCGAGTAAAGAAAAATTTTAAAAAACTGTACATTTTTACTCTGCACGCCCTGAAAAAGGGGCAGTATTATCGTTTATTTAGGGGGTATTTTAAAAGTTTGCAATAATGTAGTAAAACTTCTCATTAGATGTTCCTGTATACGCTAGCTAAAAACACTATTCTGCATGAAAATTCGATGTCGTATCACATACACATCAACATATTTTGACCGATTTCGTATAAATCTGCCAAAGAAAACGGTTTATTAACTCTTCGAAGACAAGTTAAAGGCAGTTTATCTATTTCTGTGAGTCAAGCTGTGAATATGAGAACATGCGTATATTACCTTAAAGCATAAAATGCGAATAGTACGGAATATCTGTTTCTACCTAAAAGTTGTTGAACTGCTAACAGGACTGCAAAGTGACTATACCAAAGGTTGTTGTTTTATTATGCAAATGGGACAGCCGGGCCCAAACCAACATTATGTTTTAAGAAAATTACTTTTATGTGAAAAAATTGTGCCCGGTCTGAAAAACCTCTTTAGTGAACCCTTAGTAAAGCAGCAGAAAATTTAAGTTGCCTCCTGTAAATGTAAAAGTAAAGCTTATAAAAATATATTTTTAAAGACTTAAATAAAGAAAAAATGCTTTCCTTTATTTAAAATGGCAACCAAGAAGGGATTTTCGTTGGGCTGCAAATACTATAGAATTTTTTAAAGACTAAAATGTTTAAACTACACTTTCTGCATAAGAAAATAGGGCGTAGGCTACCTTTCAAAAGTATATGTACCAATTTCCTAGGTAACAAGAAACTGGAGAACTATACATATCTAGTTGAGGAACAATCCTACAAGACGTTAGGTTTGCAGCATATCGTTTTAGCTGCATTTTCTTTATTTGTTGTTCCATTTAGAATTCTTTCTTGACAAATTAGGTTTGACAAGCGATATGGTGGAAAATGATGTCCAATCACATTAGCAGACTATCTATTTTTGTTGTTTTTTTTTTAATTTAAAACGTCAATATCCTAAAAACTATAAAACATACACGAAACTTTATATGACATAAACAGTGTATTTTTAAAAGACCTTTAATTTAAGCTATATAATCTCTTTGTCTAAATGCAATATTTTTCGAGTTATAATAAAAAAAACGATTTTTCAGGTTTTTTTTAAGGTATACCTCCTAATTTCAAAATTTTTTTTTTAGTTTTGAATTTTTTTCTGCAAATTTTGGGTGATTTGTGATTTAAATGAATAAAATAAATGATGAAACCCAAAAATCGCATTAATATTTTTTTTTCCTTTTTTGGACTGAAATTTATTGTCAAAATTATATTTTTGTTTATATCTCCTTTATTATTTATCTCATTAAAAATATTTTTATATCTTTTTTATAGACAATTTAAAAAGCTTTCTTTTTTGTTCTGTTAACTTTTTTGTATCTCTTATAGTTTATATAGTCGTAGTCCAAACATTCCGTCGTAGTAGGTTTCTGCTTGTAAATGTACCGTGTCGGTTTTTTGGGATTTTCTCGATTTTTTAATGTTTGACTCCAAATTTTGACTTCAGATTCGTATTCAGCGGAAAAAAATACGTCAGAAAATCCTAGTCCCACACCCAGCTCAGCACAGACCATTTTTTTTTGTGGACCTGTGTTATTTGTCTATTCTCAAGAATGAAGGTATTTGTATATTATTGTTAAAAATTATACTTTTTATTTTTTATATATTATGAAGACCCAGCTGCTCTTACAATAATAATAACAAAAAACATGAAAAGATTTGGTATAAAAGTTTAAATTCTTTATAAAATTGATTTATTTTTAAATTCTATAGATATAACATGATTATTGGTATTAAAATTATTATAAAAAAATGAAAATGGATTTAAAACTTATTTAAAACATTGGGAACCTATCATAAGATAGACAGGATGTCCCAAAAGTAATGGGACACAGAGCAAGAGCAGATGCCTTAGGTCGAAATAGAGCAATTAACGTAAACTTGCCGTATCACAAAGTTGATATTAAGATACAGGGAGTCAAACTTTTAATTTTGTTTTCTAAAAGACACAGCTGTTCAAAATTGGGGATTTGGGGGTTCTTTGAGGCGAGAAATTTAAATTCGTCCATACTTTTAATGTTGCTAGTAGAGGGCGCCAGCTACGGCCTACCCCACTTGTTTTAGAGGGCATAACTTTTTTTAAGCTTTGTTTATCGACCTGTTAATTTAAACAAAAAGTAGCTATAATTCCCGCTGCGTCAAAAATGTATACCTTATTTGGGTTTCTAGGAGCAACCATTTTCGAGATTAACCCACTTTAAAGGACCACGCAATTTTCCTATGGAAAATGGGTTTTGGCCAATTGTATTCCAACTTTTCAAAGTAATACTTTTTAACACGCTGATCAAGTCTCCATCCTCCCCCCAAATCAGCCTTAAAGGTCACTGGGGATTTGGAGACCTTTAAAAGTAATTTTGGGGGGCGGTTAGAGACTGACGCAGCGGGAATTATAGCATTTTTTTTAATTAACAGGTCGAAAAACAAAGCTTAAAAAAGTTAGGCCATCTTAAACAAGTGGAGTAAGCCGTAGCTAGCGTCCTCTACTAGCAACATTAAAAGTATGGACGAATTTAAATTTTCGCCTCAAAGATCCCCCAAGTCCCCAACTTTGTACTGGTGTCATTTAGTTAGGAAATTATTACGAAAAAACGAAAACAAAATTAAAAGTTTGAAACCCTGTATCTTAGTTATTATCAACTTTGGGACAAGGCAAGTTTACGTTAATTGCATTATTTCGACCTAAGGAATCTGCTGTTAGCACTTAAATTATTGTATCATATTCTTTAAAAAGAAAAAAATTACGAAAATTTTTCGTAGACAAAAAAGTTGTAGGACACGTTAGAATGTAGCCGTTCGCGAAGTTTTAGCCGGGTGGTAATATGTGTTTTTTTCTTATAGTGCACTGTGGTCTAATATTAAAAACCCAAAATATATCGGGTGAAACAAATCAGTAATATTTGTAGTCTTATGAAGCTCTAGAGGTTTAGGACCTCATGGGATAAGTAAAATCGTACCTTAAGGGTGTAAACCACTCCAAATGGTTGCTAGGGCTTTAAGTAAACTTCATACGTTAAACCTGAGCTGATAGTACAGTGGTGAGAGTAAAAAAGGGGTAGTCATTGCCAGTAAAATGCCCTTTGTGCAGAACAATAAAGCAAGAAATCCGATTTCAACGTTTTATTCGACGCTTACTTTATTCTTATACAAATAAGGATAAAGGATATAATTAATTCAAATCCATTTCAGGAAAACTGTGCCTTACATTTTAAACAATAAATGCAGATACGGATTCCGATAACAAAAACATTTTTTACGATTGATTTTTGTGACGCATACAGAAAAATGTTCTGGCGTCATTGTTGACCGCCGTCTTGAACAAACAAATTGGTGCTTCGCTCGTGGATACTTTATTAATGAACATCGGGTATTGCGTAGCTATTTTCGTAAATTCACTAAGTTTATAGACGTTTCCAGTCTGACAGGAAACCAAAAAAGGATTCAAAAATAGTTATTATCCTACAAACGGTGGAAAGCACGTACATTTATTTAATTTATATCTATATTATTATTATTATTATTATTATTATATTCCAGTTAATGAAGGGTCAAAGCTGTAAATAAATCTCTTCAGTTTTCCTCTGTGGCGCAATTCTTAGGTCTTCGGGGGTGCTTTCGAGTGAAAAAAAGTGTATTAACATTACCAGGTGGGAAAGGGATGAAAATGGCCTCAAGGCCCGAAAAATAGGTTTCCTGCTAATATCTGCCAAAATATGCGAATTGGAGAATTTTTGTTTAAACAAAAAATAAAGATGGCCTTATAATCTACAAAAACAGTTCCTCTCATTTTTTTCGAAAAAACAATGGTTTTCGAGATAAAGGGACCCAAAAGTCCCCTCATTTCAGCTGCCGTTCTACCGCTATCTTTATGGATTCACTTATAAGCGGCGAACGAATTGTTCCATTACTTGGCCAATAATGTACATTTTTTTAATCATTCTAAGTTCATCGGAATGGGAAAACCCGTACCTATCATTGCATATGAGTTTGAGTCCATTCTGATTTTTCTAGAATATTAAAAAAAGCGGTCAAAGTTTTTTTTTCACAATATTTTGAGAGTATTCCATTAATTTATTGATTTTTTTTTGAAAAATGGTTTGTTATTAACATTTCTTTTTAATAATAAGACCTTAACAAGTGTTCAATGATCCCAGAAAATTTCCTTCATCATCTTTCTTGCGTTTTGATAAAAATTGTTTGCCCATTTTTTTTATTGCCACATCTTCCCAGTTGTTTGGATTTGACGTCGTTTTTGCGAAATTAGTGTTTGAAAAAAATGGTAGGACTATTTTGTAGATTCATGATTTATTTTTTGTCCGAACAAAAATTCTCTAGTTCGCATATTTTGGCAGATATTCGCGGGAAACTCATTTTTGGGACTTTGGGGGCCATATTTTCGCGGGTTCCCACGTCGGAATCGTGATAAACTTTTTCTCGCTTGAAAGTATTTGCGAAGACCTAAGAGTTGCGCCACAAATGAAAACTGTACAGATTTATTTACAGCTTTGGGTACTTTCAGGTCTTCGGTTACTGGACTATTACTCGAGAAGCTTAACAACATCTTCACCGTCAATGCCTCTTTCAGCATTTCAAAGAGACCGAAATCACACTAAGGAAAACATTTGTAGTCAATTTGCAGAATAAGGTCTGGCTATATGGTGCTCGATTTAATAATAATAATAATAATAATAATAATAATAATAATTCTTTATTGTCATAAAATATGACAAACAGTGAACATTATGCTTAAAAAATAAAATACAGATAGGTAGATACAAAATTAATTGATCACTAGGTATATAAGGCAAAAATAAAAAGCGTTAATATACACAAGTCTAAAATTGGAAATTAAACTTCACAAAATAATTATACAGTAAAATAAATAATATTTGATTTAAAAAAAAAATAAAATAAAAGCACAATCAGGTCAAGTTTTGACTAGTAATAATGCCCAAAATATTCTTTTTATGGATAAACTTATATTAAAAAAGAATTGTTTTAAACTTCCTTATAAGATTTTTAACTTCATGCCTCATTTAGATTTAATAGTTATTTCACTGTAAACCTTAGCACGACTCACCAGATGACTCTTATGAATTAAAGAGGTGCGATAAAGTGGCATAACCAGATCATTCCTACCCCTTGTGATAATGTCAGAGTCGTAGACTCTTTTCAACAAACATTTGATTATTACTCCTTACAAACACAGAACAAATATAAACGAACAAAGATGAAACAGTCTTTACATTCGGCAACCCAAATACCCTGCAATCATTAAATTTCATATGAAAAGCAACTCTAATTATTTTCTTACCAGCATTTTTTTGATTATAACATGCTAAAATGGTATCAGAACATAATGCTGTACGAATTATGCTCTAATTTCTCTACGTTGCTTTAATGAAATAAAATCCAAAAATATGTCACCTTAATCTTAATAACGTCTAAGAAGCTTTCAATTAGAAGATACTTTAACACTTAGTTGTTTATGTTTACTCATTTTTTTTTTGGGACAGTCCACAAAGGCTGATGCCTAAGTACTAACGTACCGTGGGTGTCTTAAGTGTGGTGAGAGGGAGTTTGTTTACACGGGACTTAAATATTTGGAGATCGGGAGAAGAAAGAAAAACTTCTGCGGGCAGCAGGTTCCATAGTCTTGACGCTCTAGGGATGAAGAAACGAAGAAAGTGGGAAGTTCGGGGTCTTTCTAACTGAACTGTAAAAGGATGAATAAAAGTTTCACTACGTGTTGTTCGGTTGGGAGCTGCCAGAGAAGGAATTATACTGGCCAACTTCTGAGCAGAAGCAGTGAAAATACCTATAAAGAGCGACAGATCCCCTATAGCTCGACGGTGGACAAGAAGAGGAAGCCTTTCTGTGAGCGTGGGATCATTAATAAGACGAACGGCTTTTCTTTAAATGGAGTCCAGAATGCTAAGTGTTATAGGGGACGCCATTCCCCAGACATGAGAATAATATTCTAAAGAGGGTCTGATTTGGGGTACATACAGAGTATACAGGTTGGAAGAAGAGAAATACTTTCTGGCTCGAAAGAGGAATCAAGCTTTTTTGAAGTTGCCGAGGCTATAAATTTTATATGTTTGTGCCAGTTGAAGTTATTCTCAAAAGTAACGCCGACAAGATTAAACGACTCTTTGTTCTGCAGAACTTGGCCGCTCATGTGTGACGGATGCCCATTGGCAGATTTCTTTCTCGGCAGCGAACATGTCTATGTTTTCGAGGCATTAAACTGAACAAGAGTTTTGGCGCCCCAATCCAAGATAAGTTTGAGGTCTTGTAAAGGAGATATCTGCATTGACCTGCGCTTGTTTGTGCTGTGGATCTTCTGTGACGGAATCCATACTGTCTATTATGTAAGATCTTGTGTTTGTCCAGATATTTTAAGATTTGGGAATTAATAGATTTTTTCATTACTTTACAAACAACAGAAAGAAGAGATTTAGGTCTATAGTTGAAAGGAAGAGTTTTGTATCCTTTTTTGGGGACAGGTTGCACACGTGCAGCTTTCCAACTCTCCGGGAAAATGCCCGTGTCGTAAGAGATTTGAGAGAGAGGCGAGTAAGGATGGGTACAAGCTCGGGAGCACATTTTTTAAAGACGATGGCTGGTATGCCATCCAGCCCAGATAACTTTTTAGTATTAAGAGAAGAAAAAATACGCTTGATCTGTTTGACTTAAAAAATGATATCGGACATTTTATAAGAAACAGGAGCAAATGTTAGAAGAGAAAGGGGATTAACCGTAGCAAAATTGTTTTTAAATATTTCGGCCTTTCCTTTAGAGG
>JAHBCN010026410.1:0-10620 GCA_019359885.1 Listronotus oregonensis | reverse complement strand
CAAATAAGTTTTAAAAGATAAGTAATGTCACTTATCATAAGTAACTATTTTGGATTATGTACTATAAAAAGAAACCAATTTCGTGGGTAATTATGGATAATTTAAAATTTTTTAAAAAAACTTTAGCAGATGAACTATGTCTTTTTTCCCTAATAATTTTAAAAAAGCTGTTTTTATACCCCCGGGAACAAAAAAGAGGTTGTATTACAGTCAGTCAAGCATGTAAAAAAAAATGGGTTTTTTATATTTGGATGGAAAAACTGAATTTGAAAATATTTGCGATAGTTATTGAGATTGCCGGGTTTTAAAAAAAATTAATTTTTTTTCCAATTGCAGTTCAAGCGGTAAGTAATAAACATATCAACAACAACATTTACATCGTTGACAAATTAATTAATTGTATTTTTCTACGATGCATTAGCTCACTGTCAGGTTGTTTAACTAAAATATGTCCAGTGAAAATTTTTTTTTTAGCATTGTGATAAACCCGCGACTTATTGTAATGTTTGACAAGAATTGCTTTGGGTATTGACTTATAATTGGTCAAAGAGAATATCAAAAGATGACGATTTTTTTCCCATGACGGCGTTTTCTGCGGGTTTAATATCTTTAGTAGTTGGTATACCCATTAAATCCCAGGTTACTTTTTCCCAAAAATGTCTCAAAATCTAACTATTTATCAGCGATATTGCTGAATTATTTTTTGACCCCAGACTTCTTCTTTTTCCCCGGGAGCGGTCTTGATTCACTCCCGGGAGGCAGCGCAGCCCTGGGCTGTTTGTGCCTAATCTCCCATTATCTTTTTCCAATCCTCCCATTAGTCTTGTTCCTTACAAGTCTGTATAACCCGAGACTGGTTGGTTGATATTTTCCCTGTGGGCTCATTTTTGGCTGCCCAAATAATGCTTGTCTTTGGATTCAATGTTTTCATTCCATAGGATATGGTAGGCTGTTTCTTCCTCCTCGTCCATTATTTCTGCAACGGGTTTAATGTATGAGCCTATCTTGTGGGTGTCCTCTTAGGCTATCGTGCCCGGCAACCCTAGTTTGGGAAATCTTTTTCCCCTTCGTCTGAGAGTTTTCCTTCGTTTTTTGGGTGGGCCCCTTATGAAGCTTTTCCATTCTAATTTACTCCGGTACCCCAAGAGTGATATCTTCCATTGATAGTAGGTCAGTTTTTTTTCAGTTCATATTCTAAACCCTAACTTCTTTAAAATTTTCAGCTTTTTGGGGAAATTTAAGAAAGGGGTACCCCTTTTTTTCGCTAATTTGAAAAGCAAAAATTTTTTTTTAACATGGCCTTAGTTTTTTAAATTTTAAATTTTAAATTTTATGGGGCCCCAAGCAATGGAATTTCAAACATTTTCCCGACCCTTTTTAAAACCCCGAGACAGTTCAACTTTAGAAAAGTACACTTCGATGTCATGTTGTTATTTCTGTGCACTCAGATTCGAAAAAAAAATATTTATTTCATTGCGGAGAGAGTGTAAATTATTGAAATGTTTTTTATAAACATATACAAAAATAACAACAATTTTTTTAATGAGGTAGCAAACCCCAAAACTGTTCAAGAAAATAGCAAACTGAATATTGAGAATTGGTTAGGAATGATGCAATAGAAGTAGCTGCTTTTGATGAAGTTGTATTAACTTATTTTAAATCAAAAAATTTTCATTCCATAAATTTTCCGGGACCACTGAAAAATTCAACTGGGGAAACTGAAAAAGATGATAGAAAGTCCGTTTAAGTTTAGAAAGAATGTCGAAAAAATTATAAATATTTCCAATTACATTTTTTTTTTTTCTATTTGAGGATGATTTTTTTTAAATTAATTTTAAATTTTATAATGTTTAGGTTTTCAAACAAGAGTTTTATAGAAAACCATAACTTTTAAAAAAATCATTTTAAAAACCGGTTTGTATGGGAACCATTTTTTTTTTAAAAATAACCTTTTTTTACCGTAATTTATAAAAAATTTTAGCTTTGTTACCTATAGAAAATATATCTAATTATTTTTAATGAAATATATACTATAATTTTTTTTAGATGAAAAAAAGTATCATTTACGCTTTTATTAGCAAACATTTATTATTTAGTAACAAACTGAAGAACTAATTTGACATTTAAATAAAAAATTTCTTGTTTAGCAGTTACCCTGACTTTTTTATTTCTCAATCTTTTTCGTTAACCCCTTTTTAATTAAAAAAATGAGACAAAAGCTCAGCCTTTTTTTGTTAAAACGTAAAGTTTTCGATAAAATACGGAAGCTTTTAAAAAGGATGGAACATAAAACTTTAGTAAACATTTAGAACAATAGACACATAAAAATGTAAAAAAAAACTTTTGGTATTAGTATTTCATTAATATTGTGCAATGTTATTTAATTATTTTTTGGTACATGTCCCTAAATTACAAAAAAGTCATAATACGTTATGACATTCTTTGTGTTTTTTTAAAGGGTTTAATTTATGATTTTTCACAAAAGGGAAAAAAAAATAATAATACAAAAATTTTAAAAAAAATATTTAAATAAATTTTGCGATACATACATTTAAACATTTTCATCATAATATTTTAAAATAATATAATATTTTTTTCAAAAAAATTAGAGTAAAGTCATTTGGAATAGATTGTTTAAAAATTTTAATTCAAAATTATTAAGAGCCTCTTTAACGGGTCTTGTCGATCTATGGTTTAAAACAAAGTGTCTTAAAACGAGTTTTTCATTGTTGAATGGCACTTTAAATGACATGGCTAATACCTTGTTTTTAGTTATTAATATATAATTAATTATGAATTAAAATGAATTACTCCCCAGGAAAAAAAAACCAAATTTGTTTTTTTTTTGGATGCTATAAAAACCTATTTCCACTTCGTACTGTCTTTTTACTTGTTTGTTCCTCTAAAAACAGGAACAGGAACCCCTGTTCGAAATAGCATCGGTTTAAAAATTCGGTTTTTTCGGGGTGCAACGTTCCTGGGGAAACCATACCGATGAATTTCAGGACCCGATCACCTTAAAGTTGGCCCCACCAAAGCTAAAGAAAATTTTTTGTTAACCGCGAATTTGGCCACGGGGTTAAGGGTCTGTGCATTATATCTGGGGCCCGATTTCGGGAGCTTGTTCCCTCTACATTTTTTAGGGAAAAATTTGGGGGGATTAAGGAATATTAATTATAAAAAAATTTTTAAAAAAAATTGAAATAAAACATATCGGGAGTGTTTAACAATTTATTTGCATTACTAACGTTTTTTCAAATTTGGGTTTTCGGTAAAATTGGTTTTTTTATAATTTAAAATATTTTTAAGCCCAAAAAAAGCCCCTTTTTCGACATTACAGATTGTCACTGGAGAAAATAAAAATGTTTTTACAATTTTCTTTTATTTTTAGTCCCTTTAAAAAAATTTTTATTTCTAAAAACCTGGATTTTTTCCAAGTTTTTTTTAATAAATTTTAATTTCCCCAAATTTTCCCTTTGGGAAACAGTTTAATTTTTCTATAGTGATTTGAAATACATAAAAAAAGATGGGGGGGTTTTTGTTTTTTTGTTAAAACTCACCCAAAGAACCCAAAATTTTCAAAATAATTTTTTAACTCAGATTAACTTTTGGTGATTTATAACTTTTTATTTTTTTTGCACTTAAACATCATCTTTAAACTATCGATAATATTTTTCCCAAATTATAATTTATATGGTTTTATTTAAACTCTAATAATATTCCCACTTTAATAAGTTGTGGCGATAAGGGAATTAAAACCATATTTTAAAAATTTCGTAATACGGTTTTTAAAAAATTTTTTATCTCGATAACAATTATCAATAATGGATAAAAGTTCAACCTTTTCGCATATTCATGGGGAGAGCAAAAATTTAAAAAACAATTTGGGAAAATGTTCTTCATTCCCCTGCATTCGCATATGCACACTATACAAAGAAAGAAACCCATTTTTCTAAATACTGTACTATAGTAAAGTAATCTTTCTCCCGTTTTTGTTATTTCTCTATTAATTTTAGAAAGAAATTACGTTAATTAAATATAGTTTTCAGGTTCGTGAAATTAAAGGGAACTATAATTTACAACATATCTTTTGATTCATGGTTTCATCACACTAAACCATAATTTTTTTCCTTCCCAGATTGTGTCGTGTTTTGTCCATAGTTTTTAAATAGACCTTATCAACATAGTTTTATGCAGAGTTACGTCTGGTTTTTTTCTGTAGTAGTTTTTTTTTCAAAAAATTTCCCTCTTTCCCATAATTTATTTTATGAAGAAAATATTAGCTAAAAAATCTTTACACAAATCCATGCAGAAGTCTGCATTTGATGTGGATCTAATATGTCGTTTAAATTTTGATATGGTTTTGAAAAAAAATTAGAATTAAAAATTCCCCCAAACCCCAACTACCATTTTCTTGGCCAGTCAATAAGCCTGATTTGAAAACCAAGCGTAGGTCAATCGGAGTTTTCAAAAAACCTTAAACTTTTTTTTGATTGGGGCCCCAAAATCTTGTAATAACCTCCACAAGGAAGGGCCTGTTGAAAAAAAGTCATCAATGCTCATCTTTACATATGAGCGACAGATTTTTCGAACAAAGAGTCATTACATCCAAGCCTCAGCAGCTTCAAAAAGTTGGATTCCTTTTTCAGCCAAAAGTATTTTATTTTCCCAATCTTAACTTTTGTATGTACCCCAAATTAGACTTTTTAGAATATTTTTTTATGTCGGGGGAATCTTTCTACAACTCTTTTGAGAAAGTGATCATAAATAATCCCCCCTCACAGAAAAGCTTCGTCCTTTTGCCCCCCGATGAGTTTGGGGGGATCTTCGCTCTTTTTGGGTTTTTCATTTCTGTAGGGAGTTTGCCTCTGGCGCCCCCAAACAACAAAACTTGGTCCTTTTATGCACCCTTTTTACAGTTTAACTAGAGAGGCCCTAACTTCCTGCTTTTTTAATTTCTTCATCCCTAGAGTGTCCAAATTTGGAAATTTACCCCGAAAAAGGTTTTTCCTTTTTTTTCCAGTCCCCAAATCTTTAAGTCTCTGTAAACAAGCCCCTCCTACCAATAAGATACCCACGGAGTTATGCAGGCCACAGCTTTTGGACTGTTTGAAGAAAAAACACCTTTTCACTTTCAAAAAAAAAAAGTAGAATATGGAAGGACCATCCAACTTCTTTTTTTTAACTTGTACTCATTTTTACCTGAAAGCGCTTACTCCTGTTTAAATATAACAAATTTTTTTGGGAAAACATATAATATGATTTACCCCGATTTTGATGTAACGGAAATGGTTTTTGAGTTCAAAAAATCACCCAGGTTTTTTGCACTTGAGGTTGCATTACCACCCAAAAAACCATGTTTGTGGGGTTAATTTCATAACTATGAGCCCTAATAAAGGCCAATAAATATTTGTAAATTTATATAGACAAAAATTCTTTTTTAAATTTTTTTTTATTTTTTATAATTTATATAAACACATTATAAAATATCATAGTTTAATTCTTTTTTTGTTGCAAAAACTCTTCTAAATTTTTTTATATGTCACGTCTTTTTTATTATTCTACAAAAATCACAGAAAAATAAAAAAAAAACCCAAAATCCAAAGGAAATTATATTATTTATTGATTTTTTGGATAATTTTAAAAAGCGCAGAGTACTGCGAAATGGACAATCTTTGGGCGATTTTGGGTGTACCCAAAGGGACCTTTTATCGTCAATAATCTTACAAAATTCAATACGTTTATTTCGAAATTTCTTTTAGTATCGAACCCCGAAGCAATTTGTGTTCGAATTTTACAAAAAATTTTTTTTTAAAAAAATTTATTATTGTAATGGATGTTTACAACGAAAGAGAAAATTAAAATATTTTAATGGTATCACCGTGGAAACTTGTTGGGGTTAGGGAAATTTTTATTAATTTTTTTAAAAGGCTAGCCATATTACCGATCATTAAAAACTTTCGACATTTGGTTGTTTAACTCCCAAAAAAACATAAACATGATATCCCCAAAAAAAAAACCCGGAAAAGGAAAATAAAGAAATTATGGTAGTGACAAGTGTTATTAAAAATCCTACAGTTTCCATTAATCAAATTTTAAAAAAGGGTTGTTTTAAAAAATCAGTGGGGGGGAAAAAATTTATACCGCTCCTACAAAGTGAAAAAACCCCCGAAATTTAACCCCGATGATCATTTTTGAAAAAAAATTTTTTAAAACTGTAATGGAAAAGAAAAAAAAAAATGCATTTATAAGAAACATTATTTTTTCATAAATCGACATTTCCATTATGGTCTCACCCAACGATTTTTTTTTCTGGGGTCCGAAAACGAAATTTATGGTTTCCCGGGGAATAGGGCTATTTCTACAAAAATTACAATTTCAAATTGAGAATTCTTTTAGGATTATTCCCCTTTAAAATTCACAAATATCAGAAGGGTTTTTTTGACAATCTTGGTAATTTTGGCTCAAGAAAGGGGGTTTATTTTAGCTTTTGATCTTGAAAGAGTTTTTTTTATATTTTTTAATGCACATTAAATTATTTTTTAAAATATTTACGTTTCATTATTTATTAGAAAATTATTTTATTTTATTAGGAAAAACGGTTTTTTTAAGACCCAGCAAACGTTGCGGTCTCAAGCAATAATTTTAAATTTATGGGTTATAAAAAAAACAGATCGAAGTCGGTTGACGCTAAGGTCTTTTTACTTTACAAACACCCTCCTCTAACTGAAAATAAAAAAGTAGTACAAACTAAACTGGGCAGATAATTCTTTCGAATTTTTCACCGCATTCCCCCCCCAGTCCCAACCAAAAATAACCAACTAAGGAAACGAGACGGAAATTGAAATGCAAGCCACAAAATTATTATTGGTATTTTAGAATTGGGGGCATCCAAAAACGTCCCGGGCCCCCTATGTTCCCGTACGGGGGCTTTACTTATATTTTTGAGCTCGAAATTATAATGGTTTTTTTTCGATGTCCGGTCCCTAATTTTATCTTAACTCTTTAAAACGAAACCCCCCAAGGGAAAAAAAAATTTTGTAAATTTTTTTTTTTAACTGTTACTTAAAACGGACATTAAACCCGGGGGGTGCGTCGCCGGCGAACAAAAAACCCCCGTAAATTTTAAGGGGCAATTTTCCTGTACATTTTACAGAAAAAAGTAGGATATCTTTTTGAAGAGAACAATCTGACAAGCCCCCGTGCCAAATTTCAAAAAATTTTAAAAATGAATCTTTAAATTCAATTAAATTAAATTAAAAAATTTTCAAATTTTTTTGGGTTAGGTAAAAAACCCAAAAAGACACCAGTAAAATAAATATTGTCCTTGACATGAGGAAAAGTTCAATAAATCAGTGACATTCGGGATTTGAAAAAAAAAAGAATTATTCAACGGCAAAAAAATATCCATAATTAATGGCATTTGCGGAAAAAGTTTTACAAAACTGAAATGTTTTTAGTTTATTTCCCCACCAAATATTCCCTCCATTTCAATATTAAAAGTATTGTCGTGTTTTTGTTCACAGGTACCGTAATAAATAATTGTAGGGGTATCGAAAATGAGCCCAAGAAAAAGGGGAACAGAGATCTTTTTTCTACAGGTGGGGAAAACAAAATGGTTATACGGGGTTTGGGGAAAAGGTAAAAAATACAAATTGGCCTTTGAAAAAAAACCCAAAAATTATTCGTCAAATTCGAAAAAAATCAAAAGCTGCAGGAAAGAGATGAAGAGCGAAGAATGGCATTGTTTTTAAAAAGAAAAAAGCAAATAACGATGGGAAATTTTTTAAAAAAATTTTTTTTACCGATAAATGTACATTCCCCTCAACAATGAACCAATGTTTAGAATTGCCGGAATTGGAGCCAAAAAAATAATCGCATTGTTATACTGAACACAATATCCCCAAAAAAAAAATTTATTCGGGGGAAATTTTGGACAGGGTATTAGACCTTTTTTTTTGGACTTTAACCTGACAGCAGAAACCCATTTGGACATTTCAAAAACAAATTGGACCCCCCTTTGGGAAAAAGTTGTTTTGGGGGATCAAATGATCTGGTAATGCCCGTATGGTTAAAAGTACCTGGGAAAATTTTTTAAGGGTTTATTGGTCCACGGTACCCGGGTACTTTGGGCAAGGTCACCTGATCTTTTACCGAATGATTCTTTTTTGTGGGGTCCTTAAAAAGTGTCACTTATAAAAGGGAAAATTTGAGACTAAACCAGCACAAAAACCTATTTTGTTGAATGTAATAAATTTAAATCAACTTTAAAAATTGAAATGAATTTTATTATCGGTTGGGGTATTGTCTGCTGTTAATGGGGGGGTTGTTTGAACATTTGATAAATTAATGTTTTTATGTTATTTTTTTAAAAAAGTTTTTGTATTTTATTTTATTTTTTTTTTAACACCCCGTAAAATATTAAGAGTTCATTCTTTTTTTTTTCGGATCTTTTTCGATCTTCTGAGTTAAACATTTCTTTTTTATTGCGATGGCTTTGACCCGAATTTACTGACAATACGTTTAATGGTTAAAATGGACCAGATAGACTTGATGGAAAAATAAATTGAAAATATTCAGATACTCTATTGCTTTAATTAAATTCCAGTATAATAAAATGATTTTTTATTGATCCATAGTAATAATTGTTATTAGTTAAAATTGATTGTTACATTAAGTAAAAGGTTTAATAAAAATAATGTTAACGTGTCTTTACTTTGAATGTAATGATTGTGAGATTAATGAAAAGACAAAAAAACGTTCTTATATTGGGCTGTACGTCAGAATTGCCAAAGCCTTATAAAAATTGTTTGCTGGTAGGTGGTGTCTGGTTTACCTAAACCGAAAATTTGGTAATTTTGCAATTACATTTAATTGAATACTTTAAGATTCTCTTATCAAAATTTTTTGAAACTTGGCAGGAGGGTTTGTCAGATTGGTTCTTCAAAAGTTTTTCTTTCATTTTTCTGTAAAATGTTCAGGGAGCCAATAATTAACCCCAAAAATTTTAAAGGATTTCCTATCTTCCGCTCGGGGCATAATTGCACCCGACATTTAGGAAAACAAAGGGTATTTGACTTGGTTTAACCTACGATTGACACGATATTGTTAAATTTCCCCTAATCTCCCTACGAAGAAATGGATAGAAGAAATTTATTGATTTCAATAACACTAAAATCTTGGACTTTAATTGTTTTATATTTTATTTTTACACAACGTTTCGATTACCGATGTATCCAACCGTTTTCAAGTGATCAAGATTTGTGTTATTAAACCATAACATTTGTCTAACACCTTCAAGGAAATGGATTGATGTTTTTAAATGCAAAAGTAAAAAATTTAAATTTATTCTTTTAAAATTTTTTAACATTTTTCTATGGTTATATACAGCATGTGTTAAAAAAGTTATCGGGAACAAATGGTGTTTACTGTTGCTATTTAAAGATAGTGACCACATTCCCAAGTTTTTTTGTTGCTACAGTTTACCTCAAATATCGTAGTTATTAATTTTTGGCATTTGTGATTTTTATTTATCCTTCTGGTCCTTTGCCAAAAAAATTAGACAAAACTTTTGCACAAATTCTTTTCCACACCTAATCTCCGAAGATGAAATTGTTTCGACCTCTAAAGCGCCCTACAGACTTTGGTTATGTTCATCCATTCGTAACGGCTTGTTGAATCGCCGAACTGTTTTGGAGAAGAGGAAGCATTTAAAAAAAAATAACCAGTATGGACTTTGGCCGCTGTTCCTTGGCTCCACTCATGCAAAAATAATCCGTTAATTTTGAATGAAATCCTCACAAACTATCAGTAAAAAGGCCAAGAGTTGAATCGTCGTTCCAAAAAACAAGCGCCAGTAGAAATTTTTACCAACGATGCGGCACGACGGTTTTGCTCCAGCATCGGTTTTTGGCATATTTTACACGTCAATTTGTCAATACAATTTGCTGAATATTCTACTTTTGATCCTCCGGTTAATCTTTCTCTTCCAACGGTTCCAAACAGATCAAGAGTATTCTTCTTCTCTTAATACTAAAAAAACATCTGGGCTAAATGTCATACCCGCAATCGTCTTAAAATATGTCCTTCCGAGCTTGCACCCATCCTAACTCGCCTCTTTCGAATCCTTATGACACGGGCATTTTTCCGGAGAAAGCTGCACGGGTGCAACCTGTCCCCAAGAAAGGATGCAAGGCTCTCCCCTTTTAACTATAGACCTATATCTCTTATTTTTGTTGTTTGCAAAGTAATTCAAAAATTAATTCATTCCCAAATCTTAAAGTATCTGAAAAAACAAGAATATACATTACTGACAGTATGGATTCTTTCACAGAAGATTCACAGTCTTCTTTTCCTTGTCTCACACAATTGGAACAAGTCCCTTTGATTTTTTGGTGAATGCCAGATCGTTGCTCTTGACATATCCAAAGCTTTTTGATCAGGTCTGGCATGGTGAGCTTCTTAACAAACTTCCTTCTTACGGTCTTCCACCAACTTGCTCTTGGCTCTCCCTTTCCTTTCAATGGACGATCAGTTATTGTAAAAACATTTTCAGCTTCTACCAAAATTTAAGGTGGGGTGTGGGATCCTTCCCCCTCTAAAATTGATCTTCTTTTTACA
>JAHBCN010026409.1:0-10681 GCA_019359885.1 Listronotus oregonensis | reverse complement strand
TATTTACTTTTGTAAAATTTTTTGGGGTCTCAACTTCCAAAAAAAATATTAAAAGTCCCAGTTCTTATTCAAAAATCTAAAAGAGATTTTCGGATAAAAACTTTTTTTACATAATTGTTGGGTTGGGGTTTAATCAGATAAAATACCCCTTAAATATACGATAGTAATGCCCTCGTTTCGAGTAAAAATGTGCAATTTTAATTGTGATAAATCATGAATGAGTTATTGATTAAGTCAGTAGTGAAATGGGCGATTTTCAAAATCGAATATCTCAGAAACTGCTTGACCTAACTTGCCCAATTTTTTCACCAGTATTAGAAATACCTATGTGAATTCACATATCAAATCATATACCAATATGTAGGGTACCGGCACATCCGGGAATAAAAGGCAACGAAAAAGCGGATGAGCTAGCAAGACAGGGATTATCCATACCTACGGGACCAGAACCCGCCCTTTGGGATTAAAAAACCACTGCAGGGAGGGAAAAACCAGGGAATGGGATCCGAAACAAACACGGAATACTGGGAAAACCCTTTTAGTAGAATAAGACATAAAAAAAGCTTCTTTGGGGGCCCCTATCCAAAACAACGAAGGAAGAACTACTAAGAAAAAGTAGAAAAAGAATTCGCATAACAGTAGGGTTGCTAATAAACAAGGGGGAAACCTACACAAATAGGTTCATACAATGGAAACCCAAGTTGCGGAATATGCAACAAGGGGCAAGAAACAGGCTCCCATATCCTGTGCAAAACACAGGCATTATTTGGGCAACTGAAAGTAAGCCCACAGGAATATATCAACCAATCAGTCTCGGGGTTATACAAACTTGTAGAAGAAACAAGACTAGTGGGAGAATAGGTATAAAATATAATGGGAAATTAGGCACAAACAGCCCCAGAGACTGCGCTACCTCCGGTTGTAAATCAAGACGGCTCCAGAAAAGAAAAGAACCATGTGGTTGGTCATTAGGGTAAAGTGAAATCATTAAACTTTTTATTTTTAGTTCTAACGGTAAAAAAATGTCTTAGTTTTATTTAACTATAACCTATCTATTTGCTTTTTACAATATTTTGATATTTTTGCCCAAATAGCGAAATTTCTGAAACTATAACCTTTTTTATTTCAAGAATTATTATCATTTAAAAAAAATTGTTTTGGTACTTTTTTTAATTTGTTTTTTAAAAAGCTGTTAAATAACAATAATTTGTAAAAAAAAATTCATATCTTGACATTATCTTTTTACAAAAAATTGTTTATGGGGTGGAGAAGATATTATTTAATTTAAAAAATATTTTGAGGTTTTTTTGTTAAATTGATGTGGGGCAACTTTTTTTGCCATTAAATATTAGTAATACAAAATCCCTAGAGTATTTTTCAAAAATGGAATACATTTTAAAGGATTAAGGATCATATGTTTTAATATTGTAACCATGAATATCCAAAAAACAACCCTGAATATCATACATTTATAAATGTAATTGCAATAAATGTTACTTTTATAATTAGAAACAAGCAGTAGCCTAAAAAAATTTTCAAAATAAATATGCATTATGTTTTAAAAAAATATGTAGTGCTCTTAAAATGACATTAAAGCAATTTAATTATTAACATATGAAACGTTATTAATTAAAAGGGGCAGCATTTTAAGTAAAAAAATTTAAATTAACAAATTTCCAAAAGTGGATTTTAAAAGCATTATTATGGCATTATAATTTTTTGGAGTTGCCGAAGTAACAAAAAAAAAATAAGTTTACTATCAATATTGGTAATAGGAAACCGCATATGTCCTCGATCCTTTTGTCAATTTGCCTTCCTATGGTTTCGTCTGCTTTTTCAATAAATTTCGGAATAACTTAAGGTAAATCAAGCGCACTCTTTTCTTTTTAATATTAAAAAATTACCTTGTCTAGATGGCATACCAGCCATCGTCTTAAAAACATATGTTTATAAAGAGTGACCCTTTTGATTTTTTCCTCTGGCAGTTTAACGGGAGCAACACGTAGTGCCACTTATGCATTCTTTTACAGTCCAACTTGAGAGGCCCCAAACTTTCCACTTTGTATATAACTGTATACCTAGGGGTCTAGACTAGAAACCTGCTACCCGCCAAAGTTTTACCTTTTCCTTTAAACCCAAATAATTAATTCCCGTGTAAATAAAGTCCCTCTAACCATACTGAAGACACCCACGGTACGTTAATAATTTGGCCTTAGCCTTCGTGGACTCTCCCAAGATAAAATTCCCTGTAACTTCGACTATAAAATGCAATGAAAAGGTGTTAAATTTTTCTGGTCTTATGCAAAAAGAAGGATTTATTGTTCTGGAGGCTATATAATTCTTTAAATAAAGGGTTAATTAACAACCTTATTTTTATTACATTAATTGCTATTCCCGATGAAAAGTTCGTTCCTTTTATGCAGCATATGGTTTCTAAAGTAATTTTGTTTCCAAACACAACCGGTCATTTTGCTTTGGATATCCCCTTCAGTTTTTACTAAATTCCTCAAAATATTTAAAAACAAGGAATTCCAGATGTAACGGAATCTGCAAACGCGATTCTGATTTCCGACGTATTTTTGCCTCTGAAATAAAATTTTCCAAAATTAATTTTCTTTATCCCCTTTAAAATTTTTGCCAACTGCTAAAAATCTTCAAAAAAATAAAGAGATTTAAGGATATTATTCAAAAAAAAGCGGAAAAAAACTTTTAAAAAACCCCCCTTTTTGGGGTGACCAAAACCACAGCACGAATGCAAACTTGGAAATGGATCCGAAACAAACACAAGGCATACTGGGCCAGCATCAGTTGCATAAGAGATGGGGCTTCATACAAGGCCTATTCAATACAACGAAGCAAGAACTCTCAGCGTAGGAATAGACTTTTCATAACAGTAGGGCCTTAAAAAGGGACGATAGCCTAAGAGGACACCTACACCAAGTAGGCTCATACAATGGGAACCCAAGTTGCAAAAGGGGGTTGGAAAGAAAGAAACAGCCTACCACATACTTTTGGGAAAGTGAGGCATTAAATTACAAAAGACAGGTATTATTTGGGCAACCGAAAAAGAGTCCACTGGAATAAAACAACCAACCAGTCTGGGTTTTTAAAACTTGTAGAAAAAAACAAGACTAATTAAAGGATTGGTAAAAAAAGAAATTGGAATTAAGACGGCTACCAGGGAAAAAAGAAGTTATGTACAAAAAGGGGAAAGGGTTTTTAACCCAACCTTTTTGAACAATAAATCTTATTTTTTTTAAAAAAAAAAAAAGTTTTAAGCTTTTTTTCGCCCAAATTCCCCCGAAGTCAGCCACAGGCCATTAAAAAAAAGAATAAAAGTTTTTTTCCATCACTCTTTGTACCTATTTTAACTTGTCTACTACTACCTGTGCAACCTATTCCCAAGGATCTAAAACTTTTCCTGCTGTGGTTAGTTGTGGTAAGTGTCAGTTGTGACAGTCACCTGTAATGCAAAATATTCCCCAGGATCTCGAGCTTGTCCTACAATATATGTCAGTCACCCGTAACAAAACATTTATTTGGTTTTAAAAAATACATATTTTTTGATAAAAAATGCATATACTATTTTAATTTGACTTACTTTGCTGTCCTACTCCATTAAATAAAAATAATAAATAAAGAAAAATAGGTACAGATACTAGAATAATTTACAGAAATATTTTAATTTTATTTTGTTAAATGTAATTACAAGTTGTTTACGTGTCGTTATCATCTGTTTGTGTATCTTTTTTAGTCATTTAAAAGACAGGAAAATTATTTAAATAAATTAAACCTAAACAATTTCTCCAACAAAAAAAATGGATATTTTTTGTTGGAGTTTTGAAAAGTCCTGCTAAACTTAAAAATTTCCTAAAAAGTGGTCTAAAAAAGTTTTTTTTTATTTATTATAATTAGAATGTTTAGAATAAATGAAATTGTATTACTGAAGGTATCTAAAATTTTTTAAAATTAAAATAATTTTTCCCCTTTTAAATATTTGTTTGGAAAAATATTAAATTGTTTTGCAGTTTCCCCAAAAAAAGTTTAAAATTTTTTAAATGTGGGTTTTTTTTAACTAATCTCGTATTTTCCACACCATAGAAATTTTGCAAAACAATTTTTCAAATTTGTGTAGCCCCTTATTTTTTAGATTTTTATTATGGCGATTTATAAATTAGTTATAAAAAGTTAAATAAATTTAATATTTTTATTGTATGTCCTATTTGTTATTAGCTCCCAAGGATTTACTGGCTCCAAATAGTGTATTGATTATATATTTTTTTCCCGATTCTTTTTTTTTTTTTGGAAGCCCCGACAAATGAAATATTAAGAGAGGTTTGGGTTTTTTTTTCAACATATTTCATTTAGTATTGTTAAACTAAAAAAGCAATCCACAATTATAGTTAATTAATAAAAAACTTTTATAATATAAATTGCTTTAATGCACTTATAATCATTAACGTAATAAATGTATGATTTTAGAATTAAAATGTCATACGATTTCCCGTTTAAAACCCATTAAAAAAATTTAGGGAATATTTTAAAAAAAGGTGAATTGTCCCCTGTGCAGTTTAAACTGTAATAAATGTATTAACCCGGCCTGTTATTAATAAACCTACCGCATTTAAAAGCGTCAACATTCTAATGATGTATGAATAAAATGGCGAAAATACTGAAATAGTCGAAAATGGCGTTTATTCTTTCTATTTTAATGTTTATTTTTTCATGTCAGTTCAATTTAGATATCTTTAAGGGGTGGTTTAATTGCCTTAAAGAAATAATCATGATAGCGGTCGCAAAAAAGCTCTTATCCCCTACGGGACTGCCAAGTCCTGTAGGAAAAAATGTATATTCTTTTTTTTCCTTTGAGAATGACCCCCAAAAAGCATTTGTGAAAAAAAAACCAAAAAAAACCACTGATTTTAATTGTTTGGGGCCCCCCAGTCCTTTGGGCCGTCTTTTTTTCTTCATGTGTGGCAACATCTGACCACAGTACCTAAACTTCTGTGCATTTATTCCAATTTTTCCAAAAAAAAAGACCAGCCCACCGTAGTCCCATGATCCGACCCTTTTTAAAATTTTTTAGGGGAAAAATTTCATTACTTCGTACTCTGGGCATGTTAAAAACCTTACTACAAAGAACGCTTAAAAAAAAAACAAAACACAGCCATTAAAAGCTAAAGACTTACGGCCGAGGATGATCACGTTGTTAAATTTAGAAAAAAGGGCTTAGCAATTGTTAAATGTTAAAAGGTTTAGAATTTTTTAAAAAATGTCAGATTTTAACAGGTTGCCTACTAAAATCATTGAATAACACTGACAATGACGTTTTGAAAATTTAAGTTGTTAACTTTTTTAAAATTGCTAAGTCACAGCCCTACTTCACTTAACAAGCCGTGAACAAGGAAATCTGGCAACTATGCGTTCAGATATAGATCGACACACGTTTGCTGTTGTTTTGTCATATGATTTACGTTTAATGACCTGTTGCTCTGAGGTGTTTTTTTTAAAAAAATCAGCTTTTTTGGGGAAAAAAAATACTGTTAAGATAAAGACTAAACCTGTAAAAGGTCTTACTGTGTGAGTTTGTGAGGGGCCGGGGAGTTTTTTTCCGGGGCATTGCGTAAAAACAAAAAAAACCGGGGTGAAAAAAGCCGGTGTTATAAAGTGCTTAAAGTAAAAAGGGGGCAAATGAACCTGACATTTTGTGGGGTTTTTTAAAAAAAAAATTTAAAAATTTAAAGTGTATTTTAATTATTCCCCGTTTGGCTTTGATTTTGTTGGATTTTTTTTTTTATTTTTTTTTAAAAAAGTAACAAATATTAGCATTGGAAATTACCGTAAGTAGTTAGGTATACCGAACATTTTGGAATTTTGTCGTTCAGGTACCTTTTCCTGCTTATTAGATACTATTTAGTTACTGTTATTATTATTATTTTTCTATTCAAAAAAATAATTTCATTGATCCAAAAAATGGGTTTCAAGTTCTTTTATATCATAACTGACAACCACAGAAAAAAACCCATCCATGTTTTCTAATATAACAAGCAAAAATTTAACTTCTTTCCCCAACCCTGATCTACCCCAAAGCAAAATATTTACTAGCTTTGATTTTGTGCATTTATTTGAAAACATAATTAATAACTGGCGAAACTTAAAAACTTTTATAAAACCTTTGTTTATCCAGATTTTGATCATTTTGATGTGATTAGACATGCAAAATATAATGACGTTAAGAGTATGTATGAGCAGGAGAAGGACCTTTTTTGTAAAAAAAAATTTTTTAAATTAACCATAAAACAGTTCATCCCAACAATTTTGAGCGTCAAAAAGTTTTTATTGCGGATAATATATGTAATTTTTCAACAATCGCAGCTTTTTAAAGACTTTGGTTTAAAGACACAGCATCTTTTCTTGAAGTTATCAGACATTGGTGGGGGATTGTCAGTAATACTAGTACTTTAAGGGGTAAAGTAAAAAGAAAAGAGTATTGGATCACACTTAAAATTGATCATTTCTCTGTTAATTTTTTAAGAAAATTTGTTATCTGGGGGTTCATAAACTTGAAAACAAAAACCCCCTTACAAACGACACCTATTCTGCACTTTGCCATAGTATATGTGTTTTTACTAGAAATAATTGACTATTCATTTTCAAAATTTGTTTTAAAACATATATTTTACCAGGTAAATTTACTACTAAAAAAATTAAAAAAAAAATTTTGGGAAATACAGACTTCTTGCAGGTTGTAATTACAATGTAAGCTTTGAGGGGTATTTTTAATCCCAAAAAAAAAATTGGGGCGCAAACATATATTTAAAAGGCTGGGGGATGGTAATTTCTTTTTTTGCTGAGATTAAAAAAAAGGGGGACAGCTGTATCCAGGAAAATGATCTTGATTGATTAAAATAATTACACTAAAAATTTTTTTTTTTTTTTTTTAAACTGATTACCCAAATGAATATGAAATTGACAAATCGGTACAAATTTATATAGCCGGTTATGCTGCCCACAAAAAAAAAAGTAATAATTGTAACATTTGTTTTTTTTTTCTTGTTGAAAGTAAGGGAAACCTTTTTTTCGACGAATACTTTGATTGTCTAAAACGTGGCGGTTTTAAAGGTCCTACAAAAATTGTTAAAGACGTTCTGTTCCATAGTTTTTTAGAAAATTATTAATGACCCTCCCACTGAGAGGGGACTTAATAAAAATGGCAAAAAAAAAAAACTATCCTGTGTGATCTAACTAACTTAAGCACTAGACAAAAATAAAGGGTTTTTTAAGATTTATGCTGCAATGTATTTGTGGTAATGGGAACAAAAAAAATGTTCTTTAAAGAAATTTCTTAAAAAATTTTTTTTTAAAAATTGTGTTAAAAAAAAAAATAAAAAAAAAAGCCACAGAAAAATTGGAAAAGGCTGACCCCAAAAAAAAAAAAAAAGGAAACCGACACATTCAATAAATAAAAAAAAAAAACCAAATAAGTACAATTACTAACTAAATGTTAAATTACACTTGTTTGCTTTTACAACAGCATCATATTCTTATGCCTCGACCTATGCAAAAAAAGGGTTTTGAGTTTAAAAATTATATATAAAATTTATTTTTTCAATTATTATACTGATTTAATTATTTTAATGGAAATATCAATTATTTTTGCGATTTTTTGAATCGAGCCTTTTAAAGAATTTAAAAATAACCGCCTCGATACCCGGGGTTGGCCCCCCGCGCTCGCCAGAAACCGATCTGAATCTCATGCCTTTTGGGGGTTTCCAATGGTTGTTACGGCTTGTTAATGAAGTAGGGCTGTGGCTAAGTCCATTGCTAAATTTAACAACGCGATCATCACTCTGCCGTTAGTGTATCTTTAAATTTTATTTATTGCCTTGCCAGAAAATTAACAGAAATCTAGTAGAGTCACTGAAGGGTTTCACCTCCGAATTTTTTAAACTTTCATAGATTTTCATAGAAAATTGGTAAGTAGTTAGAGGCTGCCTCAAGTAACAAAAGTGACTTAAAGGCGACTTGGCTTTTTCCCTGGTGGTGGATGCCAATCCTTCCCGGAGGCTGAAATTATTTTATCAAAAATAACCCCAGAAGTTGATACAGATATTAATTCTTAGCAACTTTTGTTCCATGAAGTTTTTTGATATGTCAATATGTTTTGACTTATTAACGATTGAAAATGTTGGTTTTTTTATTAAAAAAATGTACGTTTTGAAACAGTGTCTTACAAATAACTCCAAAACTATATAATTCTCTAAAAAATTGTTTTTACCAAAATGAAACCTAATAAAAAAAAACAATGAGAATGGTTTTTAAACAAACATTTCATTTTTTTTTTTTGAGTACTCTAACGCAAGAGTTTGAGTTTAAAGACGGTAAACCGAATTTTTTTTAAAAATACTTTAAACACTTTTAAAGCACATAAAAACCCTTTTTTTAAAGAGCTTAGAACTGAGTGGATTATTTAAAAAAAAAACGAGAGAGAAAAAAGATCGATTTTTAAAGAAAAAGTAAAAAATAAAACATACACCTCATTCACCAACATTGAAATTTATAGAATTACTTAAATGATTTACTTTATTTACGTGTAGGTAATGAGCCTAAGAAGTTTAACCGTTTAATAAATATATATTTTTTTTTAAAGTACGATTTTTTATTTTTTTTTTAAATTTGTCTATATAAATGTATCTTACTTTCATAATAACTCTAGAACTACTAGATTTACGTAAAAAAAGCAAAAAACGTTGTTTTTCAAGAAACATTTGGTTTTTTTTCTTATTTCTGTAGGATAAAAAGCAATCGAGACCCCATCGTTAGAAGTTTAAATTTTATTTTTGGGTCATCTGGGCCCCTTTATCCTTTTAACTTTAAAAAAGAAAGGTTTTAAAAAACGATTACAGGTGGTTTTTTAAATGTTTTAAAGGTTGAAATGGTAAAATAAATAAAAAGTATTTTTTTTTTTATTCAGTAAAAAAAGATTTTAATGCACAAATAAAAAAAATTAAAGCTTTAAAAAATATTTTTTTATTGATCCCAAGATAAGGGGTTTTTAAGGCTTAAATTTTTTAGTGTAATTTTGATGCGCGATTTAATATCTTAGGAAGACAAATAACATTTTTTTAGATTTTTCGACTTGGAATGGTCTTTTTTAAATGAATTTATCAAATAAATAATTTTGTTTCGGCATTTATTTTTGATTTCGTACACCATTTTAGTTGATGGGTTGATGTTGTGTTCGCATACGTATTCGTGTACGTTTTTTATTTGTTTTGCTGTTATTGGTGGTGCGGCGGATGTTTTTTTTTGTTTTAAATCGTAATTATTATGTGGTGTATAGAATAGAAACAGGGGCCCCCAAAAAAAGTCGATCCTTGTAAAATTTTTTTCTTGATATTAATTTTTTGTTTTAGTAACTGCTTTTTGAATTGAAAATTCAATTTGATGAAAATGAATTAGGTTTTAGTTTAACCCCGAAATAGGCTATAAAAATGTTTTGAATTTTTGTTTTAATTGTTTTTTTTCCCAAAATAGTTATTACTTTATTCAATAGCATTATAATAGTTAAATATAAAATTATGTTTAACATTTTCACGCTGACATATAAACATATAACCGCACCAGGAGGTGACATGGTTTTTTAAAAAAACATTTTTGATTTTGACATACAAAGAACATTTTTTTAAAAAATACAAAATTAATTAAAGGGCCATGACGTTTTCGACTCATCAGTTCGCAAAAAAAACTTAGTTACGACGGACGACGTCAACGACCAAAAATTATCCTTTACATTGTTTTTAACATACAATTTCCTTTTTATGAAATTCAGCAAAGCAGGGTTCGAAAAAAGTGCTGGCTTTCCAGGAAAAACGACACTGGTAGACTGTTTCTTTTCGGATTTTTTTTTATTGCAAAAGGCACCGGGATGTGGTTTTTTGTTGCTCCTGTTTGAACTTTTTTACGGGAACAGATTAGAGGAAGTAACATTTGGTTTTCAGGAGGATTAGGAATTTTTTTTTCAGGAAGTAGATTTTCCAGAATTGCAAGTCTATAATCTTAAAAAAGATTTTCGAGGTTCACATATTTTCTAAAAAAAAAAAGGGGAATTCTTAAAAGCATATATATAAATGGGGGGATTTTCTTATACCATCGTAAGTTTTTTCTCGTCACATTTGGTCCTTCTGATCTTTCCCCCCCATGAATTTTTAAAACTCAAACAGCTTCTGGTTTACATTTTTCTTCCCCTTTTTTTATTGTAATATTTTATCAAATTATTTCCGAATTCTGAGATATGAAAAACAATTCGATTGTCCTTCCACAAGCAATTGTTTCCCCTTTTTTAACTTGGTCGTTTTAAATTTAACAGGAGTATATTTCCTATCTGGTCTAAGAGTTCCAGTACAGTGTTGACCTGGTAAATTTGCAGGCGAGATCGAAAAAGTTATAATAGTTTCCAAATAAATTGAATGTCCAACGTCTTTTTGGTTTTCAAAGCACTTTTAACACCTTTTCCACCATAATATCTAAGGTACCATACACAGAAAATTTTAAAATTTGCCATCTGGCTCGGTTTAAATTTTGACCCCCACTTAGTTTTTTTTTTTAATATACCAAATACTAATCTACGCCACAATACCATGGACTCGCCGAAAGATTTTTGTCTGGTAATAAATTTCAA
>JAHBCN010026408.1:0-10632 GCA_019359885.1 Listronotus oregonensis | reverse complement strand
AGTCAAGCCGTAAGAACTGCAGTTAAAAGAGCAGAACAGCAGATGCTTTTAGAAGATCACATTAATAATCCGCAACACGGAGTATTTTACCGAAACATAGAAAGACTCAATCTATCTCGAAACCCTCACGTTTGGGTTTTTAAAAATCGCTGAGCTCAAGTCTGAGACCGAGGGTTTCCTACTAGCATGCCAGGGACGGGGTGATAAACCATTGGTATACCGAAGCCAGTTTTCTAACATTCCTGATACTGCTTGCGAGCTTGTCGACAGCAACCCAAACACTTATGCACTTATTGTCAGCTTGTCCAGTGCATGCTGTAAGTGGCATCCCTTAAATGGTTCCCACCCTCCAAACCCGAAAAAAATTTTTTTTTAACGATATGGGGTAGTGGAAAATGACCTTCGCATATTTGGAATTTCATTCCCAACTACGCATCAAATTTGCGCCAATAAACCTGATATCGTTCTCCTAGATAAAAGGAATAACTCTATGTATGTGATTGAGTTCTCCGCCCCAGCGGAAACTAATATCGAAATAAAGGAACGGGAGAAATGAGCCAAATATCGGATCTACTTGGCGAACTTCGGGCTTTATCCGGAGTATAACGTGCAATTGGTTGTCCTGATTGTCGGCTTTTTGGGGGGGCATAAAGGAAAATGTGTTGGGAGACTGAAGTGTATTCCCGCATGTCAACATTCACCCGAACAACTGGGATGAAAATCAGAAATCTGTTGTCCTTGGGTCCCTTCGTTTACTGAGGCAAATGAATTTGACCGAGGTCACTGACCGAGGGAGGAGTGGTTTGATAGGATTTCCGCGAGCCCTGTTGGGTCTGAGCCATGGATACGTCATGTCGGATTTTCAAATTAATTAATGGGAATACAACTTTTTTTTATTTAGAAAAAAAATTCACAATTCTACAAATTTTTTAGAAAAGAAAATCGTTTTTAAAAAAAAGAAAAAGAAAACACGAACTAAGAATGAGAAATAATAGGAATAATTAATGACACTTACATATTAAAAAAAATATTTCTACAAATATTAACAATATTTTACTTTTAGAGTATGTAACAAATAACACCAAATGGTGAATGTTTTAAAAATTTTATTAATACAAACCTGCCTTCATACACATATTAACAAATTTATTATTAAAGAAAATTACTCTTAACATCAGAATAAATTTTTTAATATAATGTATTTATTTCTTAAATTGGGTAAAAAAATAACCTAAAAATAATTATAATCTTATTCTATATATATTATACCTTTCATATGTGAGATAATATCCTAAGTTTTCTAAATTTTTTTTTTATCCTTTGAGTTTGACCCAAGTCTCGATTTGATATTTAAGAGTATAAAAAAATTTTCATTCTTATAAAGAGTTTAATAATATAGGACTGTGGAAAAATTTGACACGGATAATTAAAGTACATTTTTTATAAAATCAAAGAGTTAAAGGGAAATTCCCGTCCTGAACAAATACCTTCAAACACAGAATTAAAAATATTTTCCAATTCAAAAAATAAATCGTATAAAATCATCGGGGACCCTGAAGTCCACCATAAATACCTTTTGTGCTGTCAAAAACTTTAAAAAAAGATTTAACAAGTTATTTATATCAAGCACATCACATTGTTTCCAAAATTTTTCCAATTACAGTTGTGAAATTGTACTGCTTTTTTTTTAAAAAATAAACACAATATGAAAAGCATTTTGGGTTGGAATATTTTCCTGTCTATAGTCATACTCGGGGAGAAAATAGCTGGTGGTGGTTTTATTTCATCGTTATTTTGAAATATTTCGTTAAAATTTGCAGACTTTAGATCCATTAGTACTTGGTCAAGTCATTTCTACAATTCATACTATTAGTGTAAAAAATTATGGCAGAAAATTTTTTTAAAAAGCCCTCTGAAATTGAATAGGTGTAGGATTAACACTATTTCCCCCTGTTGCCTAATACTTCCAAAGAAATTTTCTATGCAATCAGTATTAATGCGGCGCGTTTTTAGATACATAAAATCTAATTGGGAGAGTTTTTTTCCAAAGCCGTAAAACACTATTTATTGTTATTTTCCAACATTTCTGAAATTTACCCTATTTTTATATCTATATCATGTTGGTTCACAATCCTCAGTTCATTTAATTAAAAAATCTTTTTAAAAAAAATCTATTTGAAACTGTGACCCATCAAACACAGTTTTATATTTATTAGATTCTTACAGCAAATGAATTTAATATATCAAAAAGATTATTAAATTTTTCAATGACCTCAATTGGCCTAAACTTTCAGATGGTAGACCACCCAGCGTTCTATATACATTCATCCCACTAGCCACAGTATGACTAATACTTGTTAAAGATTTAACTTTATTTTCTGAAAATTTGAAGGATGCAAATGAACATCAGTCAATTTTTTGGGGCACATCTGTAAAATTGTTGTTTGTCTTGGTTATAAAAAAAAAATCTAAATAGTCCAAGTGTTTTTTACCCCCAAAATGAAATTAATGTTTCATTAAATTATTTCTTGTTGCTTAACCAAGTGACATGGGTCAAAAATATACAACAAATTTGGGTTTTTTCCGAAATTCTGGATTTTGGAGTTACACTTAACAAGTTTGCTAATTCCAAGAAAATTTGAACCCATATCACTTGAGATTCCCTGAACAAAAGACCAATATTTGCAATTTTAAGGATACATTTTTCCATATTTTTTTTAAGATCTGCAGCTTTTAATTGGGGGCCAATAAAAAAATAAGCTAAAGGCTTTTCCATGGCGAAATAGAGAACCCTGATAACTAAAGCATTTTTTACAGATTGAGGACTCTTTTTTTTCATTTTCAATATCCTGGAACTCAAACTATTTCATCATTTCCGGTATCAAAAAATAAATAGATTTAAAAAGACATTTCATCGATGCAAAATGCAATGTTTATCTTGACTTAAAAGTGTTTTAATTTTAATTTCAAGAGCATTAAAAATAATATTACTAAGACCGGGCTTACATGACAGTTGTGATGTAAGACGTTGTAGCCCCAACGTTTTGTAGGCAGTGTTAATATTTTACTTAAATAACTATATGCTTTGGGGCTTAGAAAGTACAAAGTTAAAGCAAATTGTTTAACCTCCAGAGAATATCTACGAAAATATATTGTTTACCCTTTAATGAAAGGTGCGATTTAATTATATCTGCTAAAGGCTTATCTAAGAATATGTCGCAAATTTTTAAAAATCCGAAAAAAATTCTTTGGCGCTTTTCCCCTTTTCCTATTAATGTTCTCTTGGTCCCTTGTTTTTTCAAAGACCTTATTTTTGACTTTAATATCTTCTTTCGGGGTGTGTTGGAGCTTAGGGGAAGTGGTGTTTGGGTAGATGCCGTTGGAGAAAGCAGTGGTGGTAAAATTGTACATCTTTCTTTCGGTGAAGCTTCTGAATTTTTAAAAGGTGGCTCACAGATAACATCTTTCGAAGTACTTGACCTATAATAAAATTAAAAATTTACTTTTAATTTTATGATTGAAGGCATTACTAAAAATTTGACAAAAAGACGAAACTGGGAAAATGTAAATTAAACAATTACCTACAAGTATATAAAGCATACAAAATATAAAAATAAAAATAAAATCTTGACTCTTACCTATATATCCATCACTGATGTATCTTGAGCAACCGCGGCTTGTGATTGGTGATATGGTTTATCAATATTTGGTCACAGATAACATCTTTCGAAGTACTTGGGCCTATAATAACATTAACAATTTAGTTTTAATTTTCTGATTGTGGGAATTACTAAAAGTATAATGTAAAAAAGTCAAAAATAACAATAAATGTCAAATTATTTAAAATATTTTTTATACTCATAAAAAATATGAGAAATAAAAAAAATGGGGACTTTTACCATAATTTTCCAAACTGATGTCTCTGAAACCGGGGCTATTCCCCGGTGTTGAGGTGTATAATTTTCAATGGCTCACAGATAACAACTTTTGAAGTACTTGGGCCTCCAATACCATTAAAATGTACTTTTAATTTGAAAATGAACTAGTAGTAAAAATACTTTTTTACTATTACTATACTATTTTTAAAAATAAAGCAATTTGTATTGGTAAATGCTGTAAAAAATTAAATTTTAAGTTCAAATAAAAAGTTTAAGCGCTAAAGTAAAAAAAAGTAAATATTTTTACATTACGCATTAACACCTTAAATATTCAGCATGAGTACATAAGGAAGCGAATTTTAAAAATTCAGGGGGTTTTTTAAATGTTAAGTTACAAAAAAATTTTATAAGCGCCCTGATTTGGTAAAAAAATGGTTCCCTTATACTGAGGAATTAAAAAGGCGAAATGTTATGTAAACATATTAACAAAACGTTTTTTTTACCTAAATGTTTTAACTTTCAATTTGGACATTTTTAAGTTATATGAAGACATGGCATTTTTTTATTAATTTTATTGCATAAATTTGTAATATGAAGCTATAGCATAACAATCATAAAAAAGAAGGAAAATTACATCAAAAAACAATTATTAAATAATAACATATAAATATAATATATAATAAAAAATATCACAAAATGGTTAATAAAAAAGTTGTTTAGAATCAAAAGTTATGCCTCAATACCAAACCATGACCAAATTTACCTGGATTCAATTTTTTAAGCTAACCGCCAACTTCAAGTTTGTTGCAATTATATTTAACAAATCTCTAAAATGTTACAAATAATATTTTTATTTAGGCCAATATTTAACCAATAATAGTATTTATATAAAAAAACGTCCCAAAAAATTTTATGAACGAAATTTTCATTTTAAATTTTTATGGAAGTATAGGCAAACAACTGTTATACACTCACAAGAATTTAAAACAAAACTTGTATTCTTCACATGGGACTTTTTTGTATAATTTATTACTAAAGTACTAGCCTTTTTTTTTAAAAAAATGTTAAATTTTAGAGTTTTGTGAAATATCATTGCAACAAACTTTAAGTTGGCATTAAAACCAGTTAAATTTTACTAATACAGGTGAGTATCACGAAACTTCTTTTAAATTGATTTAATTATAGCTGGGTACTTTAAAATATTATTACATTAAAATAACAAAAATATGTATACTACAGGGGTGATTCAAAATTTTAGAAAAAAAAATCAAAATTTTAATGGAAGGCCATGGCTTGGTATTTATGCATAACTTTTGATAAGCAACTTTTCAATTCAATATTTTGTGACATTTTTGGAAATAAGAGTACTTTACTTTTAAGCAGTTTTTCAATATTTTTGACCTACCTTGAATACCCATTGACTTTTAATAATATTAGCTAGTGCAAATATGGTTTTATATTATGCACCAACTTTTATAGAGAATAAAATTTTCTGACAAATTACAAACAAACATGTTTCCCATTTGTTGCAAACCTAAGGGACTACGGGGTATATTTCCCACTCTGTATAAAATATGACATTCAAAACATTAAATTATAACGTAGTAGTTTAAACGAAAAAAGATTGAGCTTTAACATGATAAAAAGTGTTTTTAAACAGAATAATACTTTTTGACTTACAGAGTTTTAAAATACCCAAAACTGCTTGTAACGAAATATATGTTGAGCAGTTTATATTATGCATAAGAAATAGGAAAAAAAGAAAATATGGAGTCTTACCATATATATCCAACACTAAAGTCTCTTGAGCAACGGACCTATGTGGTTGGTTGGGTTTATCTTGTTGACTAATAAATGGAGGAAGTTTTGAGGAGCAATTCTAATATCTAAAACAAAAACAAACTTATCAACATATTTTTATTAGGTACATTTTTTTTAATTTGCTTTGTTTTTTGGAAAATTACTTAAAGGCTATAAAGTAGTTTATAAACATTTAAATTGTGTATTAATTAATATTTTCATAGTTTAATAATGTTTTAATTAACAACCTTGAGTTAAAACATTATTTTTGATTTTTACTATGGAATATGTACAATGCCTAAAATTATACTGAGGGTTAAAATGGGTAAAACCTGATAATATAATACATTTTTTAGCAGATTCTGTACCATCTGTTTCTGGATATGCCCGTTTGGAATCATTGCTGATCTTTTTTGAAAAAAATGGTGGGTACTGCACCATCCACTAGTAGTTTTCTCGTACTTTCTTTTACAAGGTACTTTTGTTCAAAGTGAAGCTCACAAAGTTGTGAGAACTCTTAAACAGTACTTCTATCTTGGAAATCAAATCTGTACGATAGATTGCCTGCAGCATATTTCAGCACTACAAAGATATAATTAGGTGATGTAATTTACACATAAAATATAGACAGCTTATCTGAATCCATATACTAATGGTTAAATATTACAAGGTTCTATGTTATATGTATTTTACACAAAAGATATTTATAGTAATCTCACTGTATACTTTTAAATCTGAGAGCTTAAACGTAAACTTTGTTATCCAACATGAAGAAAAATGGTTCATAGCGATAGGCTCTCATTTGACGATTTTACTGAAAAAATATTGAATTATCATGATCACTTGCATAAATTAACATACCTATTTTTCTCTTTTTTTCCTAATAAAAAATTAAATTACTAGCTTTAATACAAATGTCAACTTACACAAAATATACAGCGAGATTACTATACAATCATGTTATATTAAAGTGGTAGTGTCAAATAAGGATAGCTATGAAGGATATTTTATTTTAAAGCAGGCTCTTAAGAACATATACACCGATCAGCCATCTATACCATTAAATACACACCAAAACGGTGCTGGTTCCAATTTATAAAATATCAAGTAAGTTATTCTTAGTCAAAATAATAAAGGAAAAATCCAATCTAAATCGAAGAATTACGTTTCGGCTAAAGATGTCGGAATAAATCGATAAATTATTAATAATTAGATGAAAAGTCTGTTTGCGTCAGGCGAGAGACAATATTAAGTAGTCTCTGTCTTCGTAAGACGCCTTCCGTGCGGCTAACGGTAAAAAAATACTGATTTGCTCGTATATTTATTTTTAATTTTTCGTTGCATTCTATTTAATTTACTAATATATAAATGTCGTTACGTTTTAGTAGGCCCGCTATGCACCGTATTTTTATGACTACGATCTTTATTGTTCCGAAAAAAATATTTATTTTAATTTTACTCATTCGCAATTGACAATATTTAGCCGGTTTACATTCCACTTCTTTCGATCAGTTACAAACAAACAGATGTTTCATGTAAATCATATTTCTTTAATTATTATGAACGTAACATTTTTCCTATAAGCAAAATATAATATTCGACACAAGTTCCACCACAGTTTGAACATTTTAATTAAGCGAAATTCTCGATTCAAAACGATTTTCTTAATTTCGTTAACGTTACCATGACGACAGTGATTTATCCTGGCAAATTTTTTGTCACATTGCACGACACATCCTAAACGGATGTCCCCATGCATTGCTCCACAATTTTCTACCCCTTAATCGCTACCATGACGGGAATCTTAATTTCCGTAAAATAGTACGGCATGCCAACACTATTCGGACTTACTGCATAGTACCCGAAACATGGCACACCATTCTGAATCTCGTCAACCGTCCGTACGGTGACGTTCTGTAATAATTGAACTTTAAGACGAGAATTTGGTAGTAATTAACTTTATCCGATTCTTCAATATTCTCGAGATTTCGAATCGGAACCCTTACCCACGTTCGTAAAGTAACTGGACGCGATCTTCCTTGCTCACCCAAAAAGGACTCCCTAATCCTGCAACGTCGGCGACAACAAAGGCACTTTCGCTCTGGAATTATTTATTTTATAATCCCCGAATATCACCCACCCGGAAAATTCACACCCCCAGAACGCGATTTTCTTTGTTTACGTTACATAGCCACTCGAAAAGAGCAGTAATCGGATTTAGAACCGAATAGAACACATAATATACTAACCTAGTGTAATACGCCAGCGACGCGATAGCTACCCCTAAGAACTCAAATAAATTGGTCGGCATCGGAAAATATACGCTAATCTTTACTCGATTTAGTTCAGCCGACTCCACCTTAACTTCTTTCCAGATAAAGTACCGCTTATTTCCTCGTACGTCAGTCACAAAAAGACAAATAGTAAACAGAAACTCTTCACCTTCGTTGTGCCGACTTTGAAGGGCGACATTTCTAACCTTTACTCTTTCCCGTTAAGAACGCAAACATCTTTTCGAAATTATTGCCACATCGGCACTAGCGGCGGCGACGGCGGCGGCGAGGCGGAGGCGACGGCGACGGCGGCGACAACGACACCGGCGCTGCCCTCGCTGCAATTATGGTTGCAGATACTACGTCGCCCATTAATATTGGCGAATATATTAGCAGAGTTCGGAATGATGGTGTAGTGTCGGTGAGGTGAGGGGGCGGTGTTTGTGCAAATGGCGGCGGTGTCTATTCGGTGTTTCAGACAAATCAAAAACGATTTTAGTACCATTTTAGTGCACCAAACTAACCTCAAAGCTAAAACCTGGCAAAAAAAACCGCCAAAGCCAAAACTAAACCACATTTTTGAGTTCTGATTTTTAATTTTGTTTTGTGCTTGGATGGAAATAAAAGAACTATGTTGCGGAATATTTCTATCATTACATATTTTTTTTTTTTTTGTATCAGATTCAGATGAAAATGATTTTGATGATCCTGAAATAGGAAAGAAGCAATTTGTTGAACAAATCCAAAATATGGAAACGAAGCAATTCAAAAGACATTTTAGAATGGATATCACAACATTTGAGAGTTTGATGGTCAAACTGAATGAAGACTATCAACAAAAAGCAGGTCATCCTGAAATTCCTTTGGAAGAAAGTGTTTTAATATGTGTATGGTACCGGCCAACGGAAAGCATACGGTAAGGTTGAGTTTTTACTATGTAAAACCATACTCCTTAAACATATCTTATTTGTAACATAATCTGGTCAGCCAATATACCTTACTGTTGTACGGCCAAAGATATAACACATGTACTGCTGTACATGTATACAGCTCAAGATATAAGGCGTATAATATGCAAGGTGACCAACTCTTAAACAATTAAATCCGAGACAGCAGAGGCGTAGCGAGGGCATCTGTACTGGGGTATGAAATTGGCAACCCAAAAAATGTATGCGACAAGAACTTGATCAAAGACATATTTATAAAAAAATTTTTAAAATCATTTTCTTTGGTGGTGATCATCATAGCTACACCTAAATACTCTTGTGTCGCAAACCTTCTGTTGTGGCATAACATTGCAAAAACCCGATTTTGCATAATATTTTTACACCTTATTTTTAAAAGTGGATTTTGGGAAAAACCGAATGGAACTGGAAAATCGAGTACAAGCCAGCAAGCTTATTTTCTGGGATGGCCTTAAAACCTGAACCCGTCCCGGCCAATACAGTATGGTTGGTCACCTTGATATATAAGACATTAGGCTGCCGATTTTTCACTTTTAGAAATGATCGTTATGTACCTTATATTACTAAATTATTAAGTAATGTTAGGAGTATTTAATTATCAAGACACATTAAACAGTACAAATAGAACATTACCTTAGTTTAAAATATTTCAACTTAAGTTATAACATGGGGTTACTGCTACCTTTTTCTTTTTTAGTATTTAATATAGAAATTATTTTCAAAACTTCATTGTCTTTGTGTATGGTTTACAATGTTTTTGTTTGATAAGTATCATTCTTGGTATCTTTAACTGTTATCAATAAAAACTTGTCAAATGAAATTCTTATAATTTTAACTAGAAAAAATGAATTTATTTTGGGAAAAATTTTGGGGATATAGAATGAGATATAAAATAATTATTGTTTTTTTGTTATTTTACAGAGGAGTGGCAGCAGATTTGGTTCCAAAATCTACAGCTTGGTTGCCGATATAGAATTTTCAATTCCATTATCAGTTTAAATGACCGATATGGATTTATCAAATGGCCATTCCCACAGAGGAATCTATTCATAAATAGGGCCTTTAAAAAGAAATATCTGTTAGTAGAAATATGTAAAATACATGATTTAAGATAAAGTTTTCATCAAAATAATATACCCATGCAATTTTTTGATCTATTTGTTGTTCTTTTTAAATTTTATTTCTTTTAATAAGTTTTTATCTATTAAGGTTGAATTTTACAGTTTATTTTCTAAATTTTATTGTATAATTTTGAACCATTCAAATAACTATTTTGACTTTTTAAATCTTTTTTTATTATTCTTAAGTTTTTATTGGTTAAAATGCAAAGAATGAAAATTTAAAATAAGAAACTGTTTAATCACCCTCATACTAAACAGAAATGTACCTATACGCACGTTTTGAATATATGAGTCCAATTTCCAGAAAAAAATAAAAAAAAAAAGCAATGGGTAATTAAATGTCATGTTTAAAAACAATACAATTCCATGACTATCCATATCTCAATAATTTTTCCCCTTAAAACCTAGTAAAGCATTGGGCTTTATTATTCTAAACCACACCAACAAAAAAATTAATTAAATAAAGGGTTTCATAATTCACAAACCCAAATTTGCTAGTAATTCAAAAAATGTGTTTTGGCAAACATGGTACTTTTCCATTAATGATTTGACTTGAAACTTTTAATTTTTTTCAAAAAATTTTTACTAAATTTTT
>JAHBCN010026407.1:0-10744 GCA_019359885.1 Listronotus oregonensis | reverse complement strand
TTTTGGCAAACAAAATTTAAAAGACGGCGTTCCGGCCAAGCGATCAATTCAATACGTTTATTTTATTCCTGAAATAATTCTTTACTATCGAACGCCGACAGCTATAGTTGTACGGTGTCGATTATTTGCGCCCAAAAAAGTTTTTTTTAATAAAATAATAATTATTAATAATGGATGTTTAAATAAAAAAAATTAAAATTATTAAATGGTATCACCGGTGGAAATCCATAGGGGAATTAGGGAATTATTAATTAATTTATTTTCAACCAGGCTTACCCCAGATTTTTACTCTTCACCGAGTCATTAAAAACTTTTGACATTTGGTTGTTTAATTCAAGAAAACATAAACATGATAGGCACCAAAGAAAACAAAAAGGAAAATGAAGGAAATTTGGTAGTGGCAAGTGTTATTGAAAATCTTACAATTTCATTAATACAATTGCGCAACAGGTTAATTTTTGCAAAGGTCAGTGGAAAGAGTGCGAAAAAAAGGATACCGATCCTACAAAGTAAGAAAACCCATGAAATTTTCCCTTTCATTTTAGACGAATCTTTTGGAAACTGTAATGGAAATGGAAAATAACAATAAAAATTTTATAAGAAACATTGTTTTTCATGGTCTCACCCAACGATTTTTTTTCTGGGGTCATGAAATCACAAATTTTGGTTTCAGGAGAATAGGGTAATAATCTAAAGAATTGCATTTACAAATTAAATTCTTTTAGATTATTACCCTTAACATTCTACCAAATGTCAGAAGGCGTTTTTAGACAATCTGGTTATTGTTTGGCTAGGAAGGTGGTTTATTTGAGCATCTTCGATAACTTGAAAGATTTTTCTTTTTTTTATTCTATGAATGCACATTAATTTATTTTTTTAAATATCTTCCCGTTCCATTATTTATTTGAGAAAATTCTTTTATTTTATTAGAAAAAACTGTCTTGTAAGCAACTAATTTTAAATTTATGGCTGATAAGAAATCCGATCGAAGACGGTTGATGCTAGCTCCCTGCTACTTGCCTATAAAATCATATTCTTACTGAAAATAAAAACGTAGTACACAACTAAACTGGGCAGATAACTCTTCCGAATTTATCACCGTACTCCCCACCAGTCCCAACCAAAAATGAGCCACGTGAGGAAACGAGACAGAAATTGAAATGCAAGCCACAAAATTATTATTGGTATTTTAGAATTGGGTACATCCAAAATCATCCGGGAGCCTCCTATGTTCGCAGTACGGTGCGCTTTACTGTATATGGCAGATATCAGCAATGTGAATTTTGCACAACTTGATTCTTAATTTCTCGCTTCAAAGACAATAAAAAAAAATGTTTTCTTTCAATTAAATAAAAGACACTTCTATTAACCCTATATTTCAATTTATTTAATTCTTCAGAAAAGCCGTTTTACGACTGTACTATCTTAAGAACAATAAAGTAAGGAAATCATTTATTGGTAGTAGGTTAGTAGGTGGATACTTACATGGTGGCGGATTTTTCTTTAGGTTATTCCAAACAACTACGATTTTCATAAGACTAGGAACTTTAGCTAATCGTTCTATAAGGGTATAGAGACTTTGTACGCGATCATACGTTAAAATAACAGCTGTAAAACCCACCGCTTTTGGCGCGGTAGTCGGAAAAAATAATGGATTAAAATTAACCTAAAAATAGATTTGTCTTGAGTAAAAATTATTTTCCAAACTAAGACCGAAAGTACCCAAAGCTGAAAAAATCTGTACAGTTTTAGTGGGAATTTATTTCCAATCTTTCGAAAAAAAAAAAAGTTTATCACGATTCCGACGGGAACCGCCAAAAATGGGAATAAAGAATTTTTGCAAAAAATGAAATTAAAATCACAAAAAAGGTCCCACCATTTTTTACGCAACACCAATATTTTCCGCAAAAACGGCCGTCGAAAAATCCATAACATTCCACACTGGATAGATGTGGAAGTAGGCTAAAAAATGCAGATGGGCAAAACAACTTTTTATCAAAACTCAAGAAAGATGGTGAGGGAAATTTTCTGGGATTATTGAACACTTGCTAATGTCTCATTATAAAAAAGAAATGTTAATAACAAACTATTACAAAAAATCAATGAGATACTCCCAAAAATTGTGAAAAAAGAAACTTTGACCGATTTTTTTAATATTTCAGTAAATTAGACTGGATCCAAACTCATATGCAATGATAGGTACGGGTTTCACATTCCGATGAACTTTGAATGATTAAAAAATGGTAATTATTGCCCGAGTAATGGAAAAAGGGAGACTTTTGGGTCCCGTTATCTGGAAAACTATCGATTTTTCGAAAAAAATTATAAGAACCATTTTTGTAGAATACAAGGAGATCTTCATTTTTTGTCTACACAAAAATTCTCCAATTCGCATATTTTGGCAGATATTAGTGGGAAACCCATTTTTCGTGCCTTGAGAAGCCATTTTTAGCCCTTTCCCAACTGTTAATGTTGATAAACTTTTTTTCGCTCGAAAGCATCCCCAAAGACCTAAGTATAGCGCCACAAGGGGAAACTGTACAGATTTATTTACAGCTTTGTCCCTTCATTTACTGGACCAATTGGTTTTAAAGATTTTAAAAAAAAGTTATTATTATAAATTAGTTAATTTTTTTTAGTAAGGTGTAGTCAATTTTATTTTTAAGTTCTTTTTTTTTTAACACACATTTCCTGAAGAGTATTCGAAACAAATGTATTAATTCTTTTGTTACTAGAAACACATACAAAATCCAAGAAAATGTTTATTTTATGTTGAATCTCTGTAGTTTTAACTCAAAAATTCCTCCATAAAAAAATAATTCTGTTATTAATTATAAAGCAAATCAAGAGATGGGTACTTAAGTTATTCTTACCTCATTTGGAAGTAAATTCAATTGATCATACGTTCGCGCTTGGTGTGGGTACACTCTGTCTTGAATTATATCTAAAGTACTTATGGCAATTTTTTCCAACGAAGAGAAATATTTATTATATAGGAACATTAAGGACTTTCTCATCTGAATTATTTTTTTATCTGACACTTCATTTATTACATCCATAAGCTTACTTAAATGGCCTTCCATTATAAATATGGCAACACGTTTCCAATCTACAAAAGTAAAGACTTCCTATTACGTTAACCACAAGGTACATGTACAGTATCGGCCATTAAATCTTGGGCAATTATTTCGTAAAATGGGCTTATGCCACCTTCTACTGAATATAAATACCTGTTGAAAAACCCAATAAAGAAACAGGTGTCCGTTGTCAGTGTCTAAAAATATTTTTTAAAATGCCAATCTTAACTTTGGATCAAAAAGTATTAATTATTCATTATATTGAGCAGAGAGGTTGGCCAGAAAGGGATGTGGCGAAAGAACTTAACATCCTAAAGAGTACTATTCATTTTATTAAAAAAATTGCAGGAAACACACACTTCTTCGAGAGAAGAGCTGCAAGTAGTCGCCCCAAACTATCGAATCAAGAACAAGATAATAATTTAGTTAATGTTTTGAGAAACCAACCATTTAAATCTGTAGTTACAACAAAAACGGAAAGCAATTTCCCAGCATGGGTTAGAATGGCGAAGAATAAGCAAATATCCGAATTGCGCTGCCACCCGGCACCCTTAAAATCGTTTTAACAAATGCAAATAAAGAACAATGCATTGAATTTGCTCTACAATTTTACTTGGAACCTCCGATCTTTTGGAAAAATATAATATTTACCGATGAAAAAGTGTTTTAGTCGTGCTACAATGGGATACTGAAGGTATACAGGCCTCAAGGAACACGATTTGATGAAAAAAATACCCAAAATAACAGAACTAGTTGGCGATTTTCGGTAAATGTTTGGGGGTGGCTGAGTGCACAAACACCTGGTGTATGTTATTTTATTAAAGGACGGTTCAATGCGAAGGTATATATAGATCTACTACAGAAAATCATGCTTCCTTCTATACTGGATCGATTTCCGGACAGAAATGTATCTTTCAGCAAGATAAGTGTCTCGTTCATAAGGCCCGGCAAGTCGATGAATGGATGGAAGAGCATCGTATCAGGGTTTTACCGTGGCCCGCACGTAGTCCGGATTTAAATGTTATGGAAAATGTTTGGGGCTTATAATTAAAAAAATAAATGAGTTTAGGTCGCAATATGCGTATGTATACGCATTATGAACTTAAGGATAAAATTTTAGAGGCGTGGAATGAGTTACGAGGAAATCCAGACTATGCCCGGGCTTTGGTCCATTCGATGCTTGGAAGGCTAAACTCTGCCTTAGAAAAAAACGGGGCCGCAATAAAATATTAAATTTGTTTGAATTTATTAAACTGTTAGTTTTTATAAAATATAAATATTTTCTTTTACCTTTTGCTTTAATTATAGTAATTAAAAGTAAAACAAGGTAAAAAAGAGCGATTTACAAAAATTGGCAGAAAAGTCATAATTTGACAAATTTTTTGCCCAAGATTTAATGGCCGTCACTGTACTACAACTTAGTCCAAGCAGCGCCATCTAACGGTCAGTCTCAAATCAGTCAAGGTCAGTGCGCGGTTGCCGTTTTTTCACCTAAAATATTCTTGGAAATAACTATGCTCTAATGTAAAAACATTATACTGGTTCTCTGCAATTCTAGGCGCAAAAAAGAGAATAAGATTTATAAGCGAAGCCGAAAAATTGTGAATTCCTCTGAAGACTAGACATCAGAATAAAAACAGGACCTAAAGCAGAAAGCTATGAAAATATATGACGCAGGAAATACAGTTTTCCTGTAGGATAGCCAATAATGCCTGTAGAAATATCAAGGAGCTAATAAACAAGAAATTAAGAAAAAATCCTGAGATAAACCAACCCAAAAGAAAAAAAAATATTTAAGAAATTATGGAAAGAAAAAAAACACACTTGAATAAACAGGAAAAATGTAAAAAGTCAGCAGAAATGAATCAAGTTCAATATACAAGAAGGTTAAAAAGAGAGTGTAATAATTTAAAACCTTCAACTGAGTTAAGATGGCAAGATGGACTTGTTAAAAGTGAATGGTGCATCCTGAATAACTGTCATCAAGCCACCAAACATGATACACCTTACTGACTTACCTCCAACACTTTGAGGCAACTTGAACTACTGCAGCTCATCAACGTATATACTGAGATCAATTCTTTAAGAAAAACGAACTTTTTGCGAGTCTCTGGCCACATATCTAGAAATGCAATAAGGTGAGCCTACTTGCAAGAAGTTACAGCCTCAGAGAAGAAGCCAATGGCAAACTAGAAAGGATTTATAGCAAATATAGTCCGCCAATAAATCTGTGTATAAGTGATGTTTTTTTCTTATTCGTCTTTAATGAGGTTATCTTTTATGTTCTTGATGGGATAATTGCTACATTTACCCATTGACCTCAAAACTAACGAACTCATTTCGCGATACTAAAAGTGAAAATAATTAAAAAATGATGTGTCTGAGGTCGACAAATAAAAAGAAATAATTACGGGAATGCAAGACAGCCCCAAATCATTAATCCAAACCTAAAACATAACCTCAAATTTATCTATAAAAATCTCAAATTATCATACAGAATTCTTCTTCAAAAACATGAATATTTTCTCAAAAACTGCATTCTCCAGTATCAGTACATATCCCGATTTTGGAACCTTTAAAAATGAATCCCTAAAAGCCCTAGAACAGAAAATCTAACCTCAAAACCCTAATAATAAATAATAGGAATTATATTATACTCCTTTGATAGTACCGGGTGTCCAAATAAGAAAGAACGCCGGCTGTATCCCAGAAAATGTTTATTGCACAGCGAAATAGCTGGATCTGCAATCTTGAATCTAAAAAAGTTATGTTTCTGTGAATTTTGCTATATTAACGTAACAAAAAAATACCTGATCTTTAAAGTCGAGGATAATCTAAAGCTTTCTTGTTTAACAATTTTTGCTATATCTTTAAAAATAATATGGGGGGGGAGTATTCAAAGCTTTCCGTAAAATACACCCTATATCTTTGAAACGGCTGAGCCGATTTTAACAAGCTTAGGCTAGTTGACAAGACTTTTTCTTGGGCTATAAATGTTATAATATTTGAAGTTTTGTTAGTTTCACAGGTCGCCGATAGAGGGCTTTTTAAGATATTACGACATAAATGTTTAATTTTCTCAAAAAAATTAAATGCATTGGTATAATTTTTTTTTTCATGAAAAAGTAGCTAAATAATACCTAAAGAAGCTCGCGAAAACTGTATCTCGATATCTTGTTCCTTACCTAAAATTAAAATTTAGGTCAAAGAAAATTTTATCTCAATATCTCAAAAACTATAAAAGCTACAAGAAATATTACATGACATAAATTAAATATTTTTACAAAACCTTTAAATGCAATACTTTACGAGTTATGATCAAAAAATCAAATTTTCAGTCTTTTTTCAAGGTATACCCCTAGAAATCGCTTTTTTGATTATAACTGGTAAAGTACTGCATTTAGATGAAAAGATTATTTAACCTAAATTAGAGGTTTTGTAAAAATACACAATTTATGTTTTATAAAATTTCTTGTAGCTTTTATAGTTTTTGAGATATTGACGTATAAAATTTTCTTTGGACTAAATATTAGGTAAAGAGCGCGAGCTTTTTTACAATATGAACAGGAAAAACTTCGAAAACTGGTTTAAAACTCAGCTGGTTCCGAATCTTCCACCAAAGTCATTAATAATCATGGACAATGCAAGTTACCATTCTGGTTTATTAGAAGAAATCCCGAGAAAATCTTGGACAAAGCAGAGACTGATCGAATGGTTGAATAAAGAGAACATTAACTTTCCAGAAAAGGCCATGAAAGATCAAATATGGAATATTGCGCGCAAAAACTCCCTAATGAAAAAAAAATTCCTTGATGAATATGTTAAACCTTTTGGACACAAAATTTTTGGGTGCCACCATACCACCCGTTTAATGCAATTGAAATGGTATGGTCGGAATGTAAACAAGAAAATTAAATTATGATATTTGAAATTTTCCTGAGGTTAAAATAATTTTATCCATTCTTCCTATTATTCACAATTTTTGTAAGCTCATTTTCACATCTACTGCCCCGGAACATTCTCAATTTAAAGGGGGCCTTTTGTTTCAAACTTGTTCCTCTAGTTAAAAAAAAGCCAATATATTTAAAATTATCTGCTGCTTTGTTTATTATTCATGATTAATAAATATTAATTGTTAATTGTTACTAAGTTTGTTAATAAATAAATACTACAAGATTTTTTTTTATTTTTTGAGATTGAAAGTGTATAGACGAATGTAAAAATGATAATATACTGCTAATGGCCGGTTGCACCAACAGTTTTAAGGAACTATTGGGCCCCCTTTCACAGGGGGAGCCACGCCTCTCACTCCTGAGGGAGAGGAAGGCTCTTAGCCCCAAAAATGCAACGAGTCCAATGGAGTTTTCAAACGGAGAGCGGACCCGCCACGTATCGGGAGACGAGAGCCCTCACGTCTCCTGCATCTCGACCCGGGGAGTCGCGTCAGGCAGGTAGGGGCGAAAAGAGCCCTGTATAGGAGCGAGAGACGTGAAGCCCCCCGGGGAAAGAACCCTTAGCGTTATTTTTTCCCTTTAAATCTCCAATGTAGCCAATCAGATTACTTGTTTGGCCATTTTAAGGAATACCTTGTCCCAAGGGTTCCTTAAAATTGTTGGTACAACCAGCCCTAAATCATCATTTGTTAATTTCTGAACGTATAAAAAAAACATAACAGACTAGGGAACTGAACGCGACAGTAAATATTGATTGACAAAAATGTCTAATTATTAATTTACGACATACGTTTTTTCTCACCTGGATAACGTAACTACAAATGAGTATAATTCCGACTATATCAAGATGCGGTTTTCGCGAGCTTGTTTAGGCATTATTTAGCTACTTTTTCATAAAGAAAAAATTATACCAATGTATTTAATTTTTTTGACAAAATTAACCATTTTTGTCGGAATGTCAAAAAAAGCCCTCTAGCGGCGACATGTGAAACTAACAAAACTTCAAATATTTAAAAATTTATAGCCAAGAATAACGAAAATCTTTAAATACCCCCCACCACTTTATTTTTAGAGATATAGCAAAAATTGTTGAACAAAAAAGGTTGAGATTATCCTCGACTTTTAAGTTCAGGTATTTTTTTGTTAGGTTAATGTAGCACACCAGAAACATTACTTTTTTAGATTCAAGATTGCAGTTACGCCCCTAGCGGCCTTTTCCCAGAAACTTGAAAATAATTTCCAGCTTTTTTTCTTGACCATTTTTTTACTAAAAATATTTTTCCCCAACTCTGTGCGATAAATATTTTCTGAGATACAGCCAGCACTGCTAATATATTTTAAAAATTTAATCTGGTGGTATATGTATTAAAGATCATGTTTTATGGGGTTGTGGGTAGGTTCTCTTGTATTTCAACTTGGGGTTTTTTTTATTTTTTTAATATTAGCCTCAAAATGCAAATAATGCCCCGGGATACAATTTAGATTTAATGTTTTTTTTAATAAAATAATAAATAACCATTACTCCTCCAGAAACACCCTATCACATTATGAAATGGCATAACATGTCCATCCATAACTATCACAGGTATACAGTTAGCGGCCATAGCCTCTAACAGAACGAACTGGCCCATTCTTTCTCCACGAAAAATCAAACAAAACGTTGACTTTTTCAAAACTTGAGGATACGGGTGATATTCTCCGGTATTTATTTCGCATCTACTAGTGTAATTGTGAAAATGGCACGCATCTAAAAGCCGTATCTGGTTGTGGTGGAGGTAGCTAAGTTTCTGTAGTTCATCCAGATAATATGGATCTATGCTGAGGTGTGAAGACAAAACTTTCCAGGACCTAAAATGTTTGCAACTAACAAGTACAACTCTAATATATATACTAAAAAATAAATAAATAATTAATTAAATAAACATTTCTTGAAAATAGTTAGATACTTGTAAACATCATAAAACATTTTTTTTTAAATCATCATCAATAACTGCATACAGCAATCATTGAATTAAATTTTTTATTCATGTAATCTTTACCTATATTGATGAATACCATCAAACTCGCCTAACTTTGCTACTGGACTATACACAGGTAAGGAAATGTCAAAATTCTCTCTAAATGAGTATGTATCAAATCCTGCACCGGCCACCATCGCGTTTCCCAACTGTAAATTTAATACTGGTGAAAAATCCGGTGTTGTGCCAGAAATCATGTTGAAAATTAGGTGATTTTCTCCATTTGACCAACTGTAACAGAAAAAAATATGTTACTGTTTCATATCATATTTTCTTATTATGATGTTATTAAATTATAAACAATAAATAAGTAAATAAACGAATACTTTATTCTACTTATCTACTACAATAAAGAAAAAGAATACTTACTAGGGTAACTGACTTAGAGCCCTTGACGTCAAATTTAACCGAATCCTTTCTTCACTTAAAGTATCAATGGATGGAATAAAGAGGCAAGCTTCATCAGGATTTGCTGTGTAATACTTAGATTTTAAAATAGCTTTCAATAGCAAATAATATTCCTTTGAGATACTCTCAGATGCAGGAACACCTTGTTCATCAACATACTTCTTTAAAGGATAAATATAAACTGCTATTCTATTATGGCCAGTGTGCCCGCAATGGTAAATATTAAAACAGTCCCAATAAGTGCATTGGCCATTTCTTGGGTTTAATACAATATCGCTGCCGTCTAACTTTACCTCCGGTAACCTATGTAGATTATTAAGGTTAATTGCTTCATAGTGTTTTGAAACACCGTTTGAAAAGTTTATAAATGGAAGACTTATAGTTATAAATACAGATATCACTAATACGACGAGAAAAAAGTTTTTGTATTTTTTATTAAGACTTGGTATTCATAAAATTATAAACTTTTGATACAGCAACCTTGGGGGAACCGTCATTTTAGGACGTCTCGCAGGGCTTTTCTCGTTTTCGTCTCTTAAGTAAATACATGGCACTAAACTGTTACCATCAGATTTAAATTGAAACAACTATCAAGTATCAAAGGCATAATTATTTTATTTCACGTTTGGGTGATTTCAGTATATTTGGAAACAAAACTTTTATTATTAACCCAATATTAGCGATATTAGCCTTCGAGAACGACAGATACTATGGACTATTTTGACAGGATATTTGACACAAGACACCTAAGCTTTTTTTCGCGGTTAAACATCTCTAATCCATTTAACCAGAACCGGTCTTTGAGCATATACCTTTTAGAGGCAGCCCTGCTACTTGACCATACGAACAAACGTGTAAGAGAGAAAGCGCCAATAAGTCTAATCCTGCCCTGGGTATTGATGTTGAAAAGGGATATAAATGCCGTCGACCAATATCAATACGCAGAGCAAGAAATAAAGATTGTACTTATATTATCTTTCTCTTTCCCAATCAGCATGTTTGTAGACTGGGAACTACTAGGTTCACCCCGGAATGGCTTAGCTGCTCGACAATCGCCAGATCAATACACCTCGTTCTAAAGCTTATCAAATGGCAGAGCAACCCCCCCCCCGTTGCTTTTTGCACCCAAACCTAGATTAAGTTAAGAAAAAAAGGGGTTTCCATTTTCGATAGACTTTGAACTCAGTAGACGCAAATTTTAGCCAGATGTAATCGGGGTGTGGGGCCCGAATATATGCTCAAATATGATCAACGTCTGACGAGGGGGCATCCTAAAAATTTTTCTAGC
>JAHBCN010026406.1:0-10614 GCA_019359885.1 Listronotus oregonensis | reverse complement strand
TTAAACCTACCTACCTACCATAAAAAACAATTTCCCTTTTTTTTAAAGGGGGTTCGAAAAAAAAAAAATTTTTTTGATACTAAAAATAAATATTTGTCGAAAGACTTAGTATTGTTGGAACGCTGGGACATGAGAGAGGACTGTGATTTGAGATTATTGAAACTATTAATTGAATATTACATTATATTAATAGGGGGCTATAGCATGTTAAGCATAGCTAGCATATTGTCATTAGAAAAATGAACTTAGTTATAATGAGGGGGTTTGTATAAAACTTGCTTAGGACAGTCATTTTCCAATTAGTGGAGAAACTCCCTTATTCTTCGAACTGTGAAGCTTTCTTTTTTTTAAACTTTGTTGAAAATTTTTTTTAAAAAAAATGTATTATAGAAAACCTTAACAAATTATTTTTAAATTTTTTTTTGCCTCTAATATCCTGAAAAGGCAATATTTAAAAAAAAAGTCAGGTTAAGATTTTCAAGATTTTTTTTTATTGCTATCAAATTTTTAAACAAAATTGAAATATGCTTATGCTCAAACGAGATTACTGACCTAATAAATACATGGAAACTAATAGATTTAAAATATTATTGTAGGGCTGGGGTGTTATATATGTTATCTTCTGCTTCTAAAAAAGAGTGCCCATGCGCGTGTTTCCTTTATCAATGGTGTTCCCCCAAAAGGGTTCCCCCAGGCATTTTTTAAAAGTCTTTAGGCCGCATACGTTTCAGCTAGTTAAAAAAGGGAAAATTTTTTTTTAGCGGCACCAGACGAGTACGCCCCCAAAACAGTGGTTGCAGGAATTAATTCATGCTGCAAGTGGGGTGTTGATTTAAGGCACCTTTAAAATTTTATGAAAAAAAAAAGGGTTTTTTTTAACTTTTTTTTTATATTTTTTTTTTTCCCCCGGTTTTTAAATTTTTTTTTTTAAAAACCCCATAATTTTTTTTTTTAACTGTTTTATTTCATTGTCTTTGAAAGATTTTCGCCTACAAAACTACATATTGAGTCTTTTAGCGGCAAAAAAAAATAAAAAGAATTTCTTTTACACAAAAATAATTTCACCTTACTATTAAAGTTTTAAATAAAATAATTGTAATTTTTTTAAAAGATTAAAAAATTTAAAAAAAACTGGGATAGAAATACCCTTTTTTTTATATCAAAGCTTTTGGGGTTTTTTTTTTTTTTTCATACATTTTTTTAAATTTTTTTGATAGCCCCGGTTCCAAATTTTTAAAATCCCCGGGGGGCAATTTTTAATTTTAAAAATTTTTTTTTATGGGGTTTTGGGAAACGCCCCCCAAAAAAATTAAACTGAAATTTTCATTTTGGCACCTGGGGGAAACGCGGGGGGCCAATTTATGAGGGGGTTCCCCGGGAAAAAAAATTTTTTTTTTCTGCCCCCTTTTTTGGGGGGGGTTCCTAATAGTATAACCCCCCCCATAGAAAAATTTTGTTATTTTTATATTACTATTTTCGAGAAAACGAAGTAATGCATGAAATTTTTTTTTGCAGTAAGATGGTTTTTGGGGGGGGTTTTTTTCATTCGTTTGTGTAAACCCCCTTTTAAACTTTGTGAAAAAATTTAAAAAGGGAAAAAAGAAAAACTGCTTTTTTTGATTAAAAAAAATTTTAAAGTTTGCAATTAAAAAAAATTTTTAAAAAAGGAAAATTTTAAAGAGGGAAAAAAGAGCCCGAATATGTTAATCAGAGGTTTTAAAAGGGCTCTGAACACAAATAGACATTAAAAAGGGGGCCCAGGGGGTCCCCGGTGCGCTAAGAACGGTGAAACGCCTTTTTGGATTTTTTCGACAATTCTTCCTAATTTCAGCCCTTTTTTTACTGGGGGGTTTTTTTTGGTCGCTGAACACAAAGGCATTGACAAGGTCCTGCGGAGTACTCGGTGCGCACAAAAAATGGTGAAACGTTTTTCTAGTATCCGATACGCGAGCACGGTATCCGGATAGATTCGTAATTTTTTAAAAAATTTAAAAAATTTTTTAATTTCTGCTTATGGTATTTATTCAAAATTGTTTTTTAATAATATTTTATTTTTAAAAAAAATATTTTTTTCAAAGTTTAATGCAAAAAAAAAAAATAATATATTTATCATTTTTACTGCTTTTTTTATATTTCCTCTTCCTTTTCTTCTTTATTCTGCACTTCTATTTCGGGGGAAAAAAGGGGTGATATTGGGACAATTGTCGAAAAACCCCCAGAAGACGACGTTTATACCATTCTTAGCGCGCACCCAAGGGACTCCGCAGCCCTTGTCAATGCTATATTTGTGTTTAGCGCCCAAAAAAAAACCCCCCGGAAAAAAAAAAGGGGCAAATTTTTAAAGGGGGTTTGCCCGAAAAACCCCCAGAAGACGACTCTACAACATCCTTAACGCGCACCAGGTACTCCGCCCCCCGTTAGTGTCATATTCTTTTCAGCGACCACAAAAACCCCTCAGAAAAAAATTGGGCTGATATTGGGGGGTTTGTCTAAAAACTCCAGAAGACGATGTTTATACTATCCTTAGCGCGCACCAGGTACCCGTGGGCCCCCCCCAAAAGTCATATTCGTATTCAGCGAAAAAAAAACTGCCAGTAACAAATTCTGGCTCATTTCCAGCATTATTTACCTAGTTATATTTTTTAGAATTTTTTGGCATTTCAAGAACGTATTTTTCTAATGCACAAATGAAATTTTTTTATTTCCCGTTATTTAAATTTTTCAAAAAAATTTGTAGACGTTCATACGAATCGAATGAAAAAAAAACCCCATTCAAATCCATCTTACTGCACAAAATCCCTTTTCTTTTTTTTTGGGCCCCTTCTAAAGGCCGAAATCATTAAGATCTTGTTGTGAACATTGTCACAAATAGTAACCATAGTACACAGTATATTTTCTTGGTTTAGTACAAAATAATATTTTCAAAATATCAAACTTATTCTATCCGGTCATTGTCTACCCCCCACTTTTGGGGTTTTTTTTTTACAGTTTTAAAAACACACAAAAAAAAAAATTTAACCCAGTCATGCTCTCTTTTAATGACAAGCGATCACATATTGACTGTCAGGGAGGCTTTCCTTTTGATTAATTCCCTACTTCCACCAAAGAGCAAACATGAACCCTTTAAAAAGGGGCCCCAAGCTCCTTTTTTGTGCTACAATTACTGACTTAATTTCGTTCCGGTTTTCCATCCTGACAAAATTGGTGTGTTTTTTGGGGGGTACACATAAAATTTTTTTTTTTAATATTTTTTTGGTTTTTTTTTTTTGGGGGGGGGGGGACAAATTTAAAAAGGGGGTTTATTAATAAAAATATGCTAAAAATGCATTATTACTAAAAATAAAAAAAAAACGCTGTTATTAATAGCACAATTATTTAGTAGTTTTAAAAAAGGGTTTTTTTTTTACTACTTATGTACAAGATCGTCTTTTTTTTCCCAAAATTTTTTTTTTTTTTAGGAAAATTTTTATGTAAGAAGTCCATGAATATAAAGGGGGGTTGGTTCTTTTCTTTTCTACCAATGTTTTTCTGGAAGCCTTCATTTCTACATTAGAAATGTTATGGCAGTACTCAAATGATAATGTAAAATAAGACATGTTTTTTTTTTTTTTAAAATTTTTTTTTCTGGGGGTTTTTATCTGCTGAAATATTTTTGATACAATTGTATCTTGAAAAAATAAATTTTTGGATTATATTATTACTGTCTTAAATTTTTTTTTTTTTCGGAATACGTCTGGAAAAATACCCATTCTTGGGCAGTGTTCTCTAAAGAAAGTAAATTTTTTTTTGCCAAGTCCGCAAATTGCCTTTTTTTACCGGGCTCTTCCCTTTTGGGGGAGGCCAAAAAAGCCACTTTTAAAAAAAAAATTTTCCGGAAATGGATTAGCAAAAAAAAAAAAAGTACTTTCTGGAAATGTTTCTTTACAGTGTGTCCAAGATAAGAATGAACAGCTTGGGGATCTCTGGAACGGTAAAAAATAGATGGGTGATTTCAATTGGGCAAAATTGCGTATTGGGGCTCAATAATATACTGTTAAAAAATTGAAGTGTTATTTCGTACTTCAGGAAATATTTTGGGGAAAAAAAAAAAAAATTTTCGTTTTTTTTTTTTTTACTACTTTATTTTAAAAAATTAAAAAAATCCTAAAAATACATTCTCATTGGAACTTTTTTTTTTTTATATTGGTGAAGTCAAGAATTTTTTACGACCTTTCGTTTTTGTTAAGTCATCATCAACTTTATTTTTTTAAATACAGCTCTGGAAATTTTGTTTAATTTTTTTGAACCTCATTTTATTCCAATTACAAAAATGTATTTAACAAATATGGACGTCCCTATAAGAAAAATTTTTCGTTTTTCCCCTTTTCCCCCTCATTTTCCTTTTTTAAAGAAATATGTTTATTTAACAGAAAAATATCAAGCGCTATACATCATTGTAATTGGGATTAAAACACCCCTTTTAAAAATGCAGTAAACAATCGAGGGGTATTTAAAAATAAAGTTGATGATGGTTTAGAGAAAACGAAACGTCGAAAAAAAATTTTTACGATACCAAAGATAAAACCCCAAAAATTTTAATTAGTTTTTTTTTTAACTTTTTAAATAAACTTGAAAAAAAAAAAAAAACGAAAATCGGAAATTTCATTTTTTTCCCCCATATGTCGGGGAAATTTTCAAATGTATCTTTAATTTTACAAGGGTATATTGTTGGGCCCCCCCAATACGCAACTTTGCCAAATTTAAACTACCTACCTATCTTTTACCGTTTCGAAGATCCCCATGCTGAGATTCTTATCTTGGACACACTGTATACTATTGTAAAAAAAAATTTTTTTTTGAATACATGTCCTTGTTATCATATTACCTAGGGATGGCAATCATAAAACTTTAACAAAAAAGTACTATGTTTTTTAGTAATTAACATATTAGGCATATTTCTTTACGGGGAGACAGTTTTCCATTGAGCACCATTCCAGAAACCGATCCGTTAAGAAGAAATGTGTAGAAAAAACAAATCGTTAATAGAAAGGGGGCCCCCCAAAAGGTTCATTTATTTTTTTTTGTAAAATGTGGTAAATTTTTCTGTATTATATTATTTATTATTTATAATTTAGTGAATTACCGCATAATATGTATACCATTTTTCAAAATTTAAACCCCTTTTTTTTTATTCATTTATTTTAGCTTGTATTATTATTATCTATAATTAATTTATTGTAATGGGGGAATAAACATATATATATATATATATATATATATATATAAAATAAAAATAAAAATAAAAATATTATTATATTTTTTATATATATTTTATTTTATTTTAAAAATAAAAATTTATATATAAAAATATTTTAAAATAAAAATAAAAATTTTATAATATATAAATATAAATTATAAAAAATAATTTTAAAATATAAAAATAAAAATAAAAATAAAAATATATATATATATTATATATATATATATATATATATATATATATATATAGTATATATATATATATATATATATATATATATATATATATATATATATATATATATATATATATATATATATATATAAAAATTTTAGGGGACAAAGGGAAAAAAAAATTTTCCCTATTGTTTTATTAAAAAAAGAACTAACTCCGTTTTTTGATTTTTAAAAAAACAGACAACCTGTTTTCTTTGCTTTTTCACTATGACCACCCCCCCCTAGACGCTTTTCCCTGCCTCACGGGACTTGTCAATAGGGCTGTAACGGAGCGTTTAGAAAAACAACAGAGAAAAAAAAGTGTCTAAAAAAAAGACAAACATCGTTGTCTTCAGTAAGATGTAACAATCTTACTTTCGATGACGTACTGAAATCACATTCAGCAGAATCGACATCGGTTTTTTCCGGAGTAAATAAAAATTGTGGATAAATAGGAATAAAACTGTTTTGGTATATACAAAAGAACGAAAACCCCCTTTTTAAAACATTTTAAAAAAAGGGGGTTTTGGGATTTTCAATGCTAACTAACTGGTTTAAAAGGGGATTGACTCATCGTCAAACGTCTAAAAAACCCTGTAGAAAAAAATTTAAAAAATTTTAAAAAATTCTATCCTTTTAAACCCTTTTTATGTACTAAGTGTCAAAGAAAAGGTAAACATCTATAAAACAATATTTTTTGTTAACAGTAAAAATCGTCGATTTTATTTTTTTATAATCATGACATTATCAGGACACTTTTTGGGTTTTTGAACATTTTGCCAATGAACAATTTTTTTTTGGGTAAGGGCTTTTGTTGTTCAGTTACTAACCAAAACTTTCGGCTTTAATATGGGGATTTTTTTTTTTTTGATATTTAAAAAGTTTTAAAAATTCCCCCTTTTTTTCGATACTCCACTTGCCACTAAACAATTTTTTTCTTTTAAAAATGAAATTTTTGGGGGCATCGACCCCCGGGGGGGCCCCAATGCCTTCATGTCTGACAAATTTTTTTTCAAACAGTGGCGATAATATTTTAAAAAAAGCCCCCCTTTTTGTAAAAAAACCCCCTTGTTGAGACGAGTTACTAACACTACTAAGTTCCATAGAAGAGAAAAAAGCACTCCGCCCTGAGGACATCCTTGTACGATCTTTACTTCTACTCTTTTACAGTGTCGCTGTCTAGGCTAACCTTAATCTGCTGACTTTGTAGCATGTTGTCTATACACCTGCATGTGGTGTGGTCTATTCTATGTTTACGGGCAGCCCTGAGCATAGAGCAGAATGAAGCATTATCAAACGCCTCCTAAATGCCGATAAAAATTCCCAATGCTATTTCTTTGTGGTGTATGGACGTTTCCACCCTCGTTACAAGCTTGTAGAGAGCTGTACCACAAAATGTAACTATTTGTTTCATATTATGCATGTTGGTGATCATGAAGGGGATGTCTTTGAAATGCTTCGTTCTTAAGTTTTTCTTGCGGTTTCAGCATGAATGATGACAGGCAGTTCTGTAGGCCTTGGCCACAGTTAAAAAATTTTTTTCCGGGGGTTTTGGGGGGGAAGATGACGTCAACAATTCTCCATGCTTTTTGGGGAAAAAACCCTGTTGCAATGCATGTTCTGCGAAAATTTTTCACAGGTTAGGCGACAATCTTTTAAAACCCCGGGGAAAAAAAAGAAAAAAAGGGGGAAAAAAAAAATTTTTATCCATGGCTAATAATATCTAAAAAAGGTATGTGAAGATTAATTTGTTCTTCTCCCCCAATTTCTTTAATTGACACACCCCCCTCACCTATGTCCATAAGTCGCATCCACTGAAAGTCACTAACTGACAAATTTGACCAAGTCTTCGACTGAGACATAATAATATCTATTAAAAAAAAATAATTTCAAAAAAATTTTAATTATGTAAGCAAAAATGCATAAAATTACAATTGGACAGGTACAGTCTAAAAAAGGCAAAAAAAGCCGAAAAAGGGTTTTAAAATGTGTTTACGCTTTTTTTTACTAAGTATATTTTAACTGTTTTCAAATTTTACATATTTTGTTAACCCCATGGTGCTTTATGCGGTCACATTAAAAATTTTTTTTTGGGGAAAAAAAATTTTTAAAAAAACCCCCTTTTTTTTTAAATTTTTTGTTTTTTTTAAAAAAATTTTTGGGGGGTTTTTAAACCAATTTTTTTAAAAAAAAATTAATTTTTTTTTTTTTTTAAAAAAATTTTGACTTTAAAAAAAAAAAAAAAAACCCCCAAAAAAAATTTAAAAAAAATTCAAAAATTTAAGTTTTTTTTAAAAAAAATTAAGAAAAATTTTTTTAAATTAAAAATTATTTTTTTTTTTAAAAAGGGGTTTTTAAAAAATTTTTTTTTTTCTAAAAAAAATTTTAAAAAAAAAAAAAGAAAAAAAAACCCCCAAAATTTTTTTTTTTAAAAGGGGTTTTTTAAAAAAAATTTTTTTTCAAAAAAATTTTTTTTTTTTGGGGGGGGGGAAAAAAAAAAAAGGGGCCCAAAAATTTGGGGAAAAAACCCCTTTTAAAAAAAAAAAATTTTTAAAGAAAACCGTTAAAAATTTTTAAAAAAAAAAAAAATTTAAAAATTTTTTTTTTTTTAAAAAAAAAAAAATTTTTTTAAAAAAATTTTTAAAAAAAAATTTTTTAAAAAAAATTTTTTAAATTTTAAAAAAAAAATTTTTTAAATTTTTTAAAAAAAAAAAAAAATTTAAAAAAAATTTTTTCCCTTTTTTTTTTAAAAAAAAAAATTTTTTTTTTTTAAAAAATTTTTTTTTAAAAAAATTTTTGTATTTTTTTTTAAAAAAAGGGGGGAAAAAAAAAAATTTTTAAAAAAAAAATTTTTTTTAAAAAAAAAAAAAATTTTTTTTTCCCCAATTTTTTGGGGGTTTTTTTTTAAAAAAAAAAATTTTTTTAAAATTTTTTTTAAAACCTTTTCCCCCCCCCTTTTTTTAAAAAAAAAAAAAAAAATTTTTTTTAAAAAATTTTGGGAAAAATTTTTATTTTTTTCGGAACCCCCCAAAAATTTTTTAATTAAATTTGGGTTGGGGGGGGGGGTTTTTTTGGGCCAAGGGCCCCGGGGTTTAAAAATTTTTTGGGGTTTTTTTTTTAAAATTTTTTTTTTTGGGTTTTAAAAGGAACCCCAAAAAAAAATTTAAAATTTAAAAAATTTTTCCCTTTTTAAAAAAAAAAAATTTTTTTTTAAAAAAAAAAAAAAAAAAAAACTCCTTTTGTGTCCTTTCGGGTTGTCGTTATTAATCTCAGAACTTTTGGTTTTTGTAGGGGGGAATATAATTATTTTAATGGGGAAAGACCCACCCTCCAAAGGGTTTTCTGTCCGAAAATAAATTATACTTCTCACCTACATGCTTCCAGAAATCTTTAAAAAATTACTAAGCTAATAAATACTTTTTCCCTTTTTTAAATTTTTTACCCCTTCTTTTAAAAAACTTAAAAATTTTTCGGTTTATTTCCACTTGACTTTTTTTTTAAAAACTGATATCACCGTTTTTAATTAATAAACCAAACATCAAAGTTTTTATAGGTTTTTTGCTTAGTACCGTTTTTTTATTTCTGGGGAATTAAAAAATGTAAAGCAGTTTTTGATTTATTTTCTATATCAGAGTTTTTTTGACTTATTAGAATTATTTTTTTAATTTGCACAGGTTTAAAATTAAATTTTTTTTTAAAACTTTAACGGACCAAAATTAAAGGATTTTGATAAAATTTGATGTTTATTTGTAACAAACCAAAGTATTACTTTGGAAAAATATATTGGAATAATGGGGAAAACGTTTTGTGCGTAAATTTAAAAATGTATAACCACACAAAATTTTAAAGCAAACTAATATATACCAAAACCGCAAACTAGGTTATAAAAATAATGTTTTTTATGTTTTATGCTTGGGAAAATGTGTTATATTCTATATTACAGCAATTAGCTTTCATTACAAAAAAACATATATAAAAAAAAAATATTTTAGTAAATATTGTTGTGAGTTAATTAAAATGTTTTCATTTTTTAAAATTTTTTATTGATAACCTGAAATTTTGATCCCCCTGAATTTTAGGTATTATAGTTTTAAAATCTGAATTATTTTTTTATGTTACTAGTTAGCAGGTAATAAAAATTTTTTTGAAAATAAAATTGTGGGGTATTATTTGATACTAAAAAAGCAATTTGTTTATACAAACTCTGCCTTGGGTTTGGGATGTTTTGTTTGGTTTGTAAATTTTATATCGTCGGTCTCGGGTGAAAATGGCCTAAGTCACATAGACCAAATTTTACAGGAGGGAGGTAAAACTGTTTCATTTTTTGTATTTTGCCTGTTAGTCTTTTGGGCAAGGAAATATTGTTCCTGTAATAATTTTGTCTTAAAATTTGCTTGATCCGTTTATTATTATTTTTTTTTTATTCGTGACAGCGTTGACTTGGGCCATTTTCTTTTTAAATTTTAGCAAGCATGGGCTTTAGCCATATTTTTATTTTGTTCGTTCCGCCCTGTGTATGTATTTAATTAACCTGATTACGATTTTTAAACGATGAGTTACGTTTGATTTAACCAGATGGCAGTAAAAACTTTCTTTTTTGGAAAAAAATGGGCCTAAGCCATTTTCATCCGAGGGACGATATATATTAAAAAATATATGTAGAAGACCTTTTTAAACACTTTTTAAATTGTTATTTATTGGGACTGAAATTTTTTGTAGATAGACATGTTTTTACGTTTCTACACTTTGTTATTGTTAATGGAATATTGTCGCCGTAATTTACTTTTTTTTTTCTGCAAAAAAAAATTTAAGTAAATGTCATGTATACATCAAGAAATTCCCAAAATTTGGGTTTTAGATAAAAAAAAAAATGAAAAAAAATCATAGTGTTTGAGTTTTTCTGTATTTTTTTTACATTTATATAACTATACCCCCTTTGGTTTCGGAAAATTATAGTAGTCACTGAATGTAAAAATCGATTTTTTTGAAAATTTGGGAAACAAATGTTTCTCTTAACTTTAAGAGTGACATGTGCTCAAATTTTCGCTTATTGCATTTTTTTGGGGTGAAACCCACCCCTTTTTTAAAAAAATTTAAAAGAAATGCAAATTAAACATTCAATGGTGGGAATTTTATTGGGGTTTGTAGAATATAAATTCT
>JAHBCN010026405.1:0-10694 GCA_019359885.1 Listronotus oregonensis | reverse complement strand
AGAAACACCCAACGATTTTTTTTTCCCTAAATCTTCATTTTCCAAAAACCCTTTTTTGAAAATTTTTCTCATGCGTTGCACATTTGGTTTTTCTATTAAGCCTAAGTTACTTATAAATTTCATATTTTGCTTCTTATAATGTCAGCAACGGCCACTATGCGATCCTAAAAAATACATTCATAAATATATTTAAATCTTAAAATATTTGGCACATCTCAGGATGTATTTTTTGATTATGATACTCTTAAATCGAGTTATTTTACCTTTTGCAAGATCACTATTCTGATAGCATCATTTTTCAAAAAATATTTATTAGGTTATATTTTCTTACCTCCGACTCATCACAGTTATGAAGTGGGTTTCGAAGCTTTTCCAAACGGGAAATACAGTAATCATTGTGATTTATACACTAAAAAATATCTATTTTAGTGGTTTTTTCTTAAAACCAATAAAAATAAAAACTTAGTCCAAAATAAAATAAATTATGAAATATAAAAAAATGTCAAATAGTCCACACAAACAAAAAAAGTAAAAACACTGCAGAATAATCTCTAATCTCACTAATTACTTTAAAACCCGAAATAACACACCCAAACACAAAAAAAATTTAATACAAAAATGGAAACGCCTTTAATCCATTACTGGGTGATTTACGTCAATCAGCTGATTTTGACGTTGAGTCTAGTAATTTTTGTTTTTAAAAATGTAAGCCAACACGAAAATGTTAGCTTGGAACAAACGTATACCAATTTTCTGATCAAGCTAAAATCAAATTTAAATATTATAAGTTACTTCTTAAGTTCAATTAATAATCACTACCAATGAGGTTTAAGAAGCTTGTTCGCAAACTACATCTGCATTATATTTAAAACAGCCTTTACAATCCTGCCGGTTATAGCTTTGGTGCTCTATCCTTGAGGTCCAAAGATCAAATCTCGCAATGGACATGACTTTTTTTTATTAACTACATAAATATTTTTAATTAGTTTATTAATTGTATTGTTTTCTAAAAATAGTACAATAAGAAAAAACTTTAAAATGTGATAAAGTAAAACATAGATAAATAATTAAAGAAAACCGTAGCGAAGACGAAGGTGACTCCAATAACGTCATATAAAGACACAGAAGACAGCAAATGTACTTGGAATAAAAGAATATATAAGTATTTTTTTTCAAAAATACACAACTAATTATATAATAACGAGGAAAAATATATTCAAATATAAAAAAAAAATCTTGATTTTTTAAATGGTTTTTTTTTCCTATAAGATGTAAGTGGGCGGTCAAAACATTTTAAATATTAAAACTTAGAAAAATACATATTACGTAAATAGGGATTTAAAGACAAATTTGTACCTTTTGCTTTGTCTCTATATTTCCCAACGGTTTTAGAACTGATTTTAACTGGCCAACAGTTAAGTCGTCTGAATTAATCTGTTTTCCAATTACAGCAGGTATCAATCCGGCGAGCTCTGTTCTAGTACCTTAAAAACAGTAAAAAACATGTTACAAAGCAAAAAAAAATCAATATTACAAAGCTATGATGTTAAAATATACTTTTTGTTTGATTTTTTGCTAATTTTACGAGTATTTTCCTCAGAAACTGACTTTTTCAATGCAAATCACATTTAAATTTAACGGAGGCAACTCTTCCAGTGACGTCATACGCAAACGAAATTAATTTTGAAACATTGTTTTTCATGTGTCATGAGCTGTATCTTTCGTTATGGGATGTTGCCAAATATAGAGCGTTTAAAATAATAAAAAAAATCTTTCATCGTTGTCAGGAAGGTTTTATGTTAATATCTTAAGTAGCATTTGGGAAAAATTGCAACGATTTAATCGATTGAACCATAATACAGTATTTGGGGTCACCACTTTGTCAAGAAGATTATCTTAAAACAGATTGCAACTATAAAGGTATAAATCTTTTAGTGTACTCTGGTAGCTAAGATTATAGAAATTTGTCGGTAATGTTACAAATTAGAAAAAAACCAAGAAAGTTTAAAGGTGTATGGAAGCCCAATACTGTAGAACAAAATTGTCCAGGCCTGCAGGGCAGCGGGAATCGGGGGATTGGCCCCGCGGAGTTTGCGCAATGAATAGTAGGTCAGAGCCGGATTTCCATAATTCTTTGTTACTATCTATAAAGTTGATCATCAAATGTCAAATACTACCATAGAATATTTAAAATTATTGTGTAATATTGGATTTTATATCATCTGATATAATATGTAAAGAATAGATGGCAGCCTTCTATTTAAATGGTCGATATTTTTGGGATTTTTGTATTTTTACCAAAAATCTTTGTAAATAAATAAAAACACGATTTTTTAAAATAAATTTCAAACATTGTATGATAGTATTATGTACTTATCACCAATTTTGTGATAAAAGAAGGGCAAGATAGTGTAAATGAGTTTAATCTAATCCTAAGATTTTGGTTGTACATTAAAAAGTGAAAATTTTTATAACTGCTTTTTAGGCATATACTTTTCAGTAATAACAAACATTCATGAGACAGAGTGAACCCCTTACAATGGTCAAAAAGATTTACGCTTTTTCGACCTCTAAACAAGGAGAGATGCTGGCCATTTGGTTTTAACCAGTGCCATCACACACACACACACACACACACACAACACACACACACACACTCATGAGACAGAATAACGGTGGTTAAAAATGTTTAGTAACCTTTGGTACCTGAGTATCCATTGTAACAGTATCCGTTAAATATTATGTGTGTACAGTATGTCGAGCTTAAAAAGTTGATAATGCAAGATTAAGAAACCAAAAATCTAATTTATTTTTAAACAAATGGTATTGTCTCGAAAGTTGCCTCCTCTCCGATTTTGATCAAATTTGGTATACAGGTTTAGGGGCGCTGATTACAAATTGAAAAAATACTTTTCGGCAACGTTTCGTTTCTGAGATCTTCATCATCAAAGTTGAAAATTAAACTAACCTCATTTTCACTATATTCTCCATCTTTATACACAATTCTGATTTTTACACTAAAGTGGCTCACGATATTTATAAACACCTTTTAAAACCTTGTATTTTTATTTATTTTACATCTTTTTTCCATTAAATTGCGAACTTTTAAGTTCAAAGGCAGCAGCCATATTTGCTTAAAAAATAAAAGTGTAAAAAAGGTGTAAAATAAACATAAAAAAGTTTTTAAAAGGTGTTAAAAGAAGGAGGAATAGTGTAAATAAGGTTAGTTTGATTTTCAATTTTGATGATGAATATCTCGAAAACGAAACATTGCCGATTTTTTTTTAGATTTGTAATCAGCGCCCCAAAAACCGTACCAAAATTGTACTTCCTTTCATTCAATTAGAGGGACCTGTATATATTAAAATTTGCCTGGTCTGCCCAGTAATTAATAATTTTGATCCTTTAAAAGAATGTACTAAATTATTAAATGAAATAAAAGTACCTAAATGTAAACCTTATTTCTTTAATAATCCACAGAAATACACAAACATTGTGGAAATCATCTAAAAGATAGTTAAGATTGCCTTAATTTTCTCACTGCTATTTCCTATGAAATTTTCATTTTCTATTATTCATAATTGATATATTATTATTTATTCGGTTACCTCTAACGTTACGTCTTATAAGAAGCACCTAATTTAAATATAAAAAATACTTACCTAAAGTTAAAAAGACGGGTATGTTACCCTTGGATTTGCAAGACAAAACCATACAACCTCTAGTCATTTTGTTACGATATTATAAGTAACAAACAATAAACACAAAATTATAGTCACAATTTAATAAACACTAAAATAAGGTTTTTATCAATCCAAAAAACTTCTGCAACCACAAAATATACTACTACGGCTCTCATAAAAGTATAATGTGTTGCCTAACTACACACTAATTTATGAGTGTGTAGTAGGGAACATATTAAACTATTTCGTGGAATTTTGTTATTGCGCAGAATCGGCGGGGCCAACTCTGACAGTTTTTTTCCTACTGGTCTGGACATTTTTTGATCGAATGGGCCATAGCATTGGGCTTCCATACACCTTTAAACTTCCTTGAAAAAACCCCATAGATAACCCAACATGAACGTCAGTGAAAAACCCTTCCTCTAAAAATAATTATTTTGACCCTGACTTTTTAATCACGTATTTTAAGAGCTTCTAAGGTCCCAAAACCAATAATGTATCGCACTTATTCAAAAAAATCATATTATTGGTAATTTTCATAAGAAATTATGTGTTAGAGAGAGACAGATAATAGATTTTTGGTAGGAAAACATCAAAATAATTTTTCCGAATAAGTGTGATACATCATTGGTTGTGGGATCCTAAAAGCTCCTAAAATCCGTAATAAAAAAATCCAGGACCGCATTTAAAAAAGAACAAAGTTGATGATGGCAGCTCAAAGACAAAACGTCGGTATGTAAATCTAATAACACTGTTTTGTAAAACACAAAAAGTAGCAATACGAAAATAGTCAAAAAGTATTCAAAATTTTTAAACTTTTAAGGTGGCATTTTGATTAGCATCAAATTGCGCAACATTGCCTCCATTTAATCGACCTCGTATCTCTTTAAGTTGCAGATCCCAGTGATAAAGCCGGAGTCTCATGCATCCGATTTCCGACGATCCGATCATCCGAAAGTATTTTGATTGGTCAGAACATTGTGGCGCCACATGTTCTGACCAATCAAAATACTTTCGGATTATCGGATCGTCGGAAATCGGATGCATGAGACTCCGGCTTAAGGCTCGAATCTGGGACACCCTGTACCTTAAATGGCATCGTCGCCTAGCGAACGGCCGCCCGACTATGGCTTGTTTTACTATCCCCAATAAGTGGGTTTTAAAACTTATAAATATAACAAAATGTATTAATTACCTTTTTTATTATGCGAATCAAACATAAAAAAATTGAATCCCCTAATTTTTTCCAACTCTTGCTGGCAAAACTAACACATTCTCAATGTCTTCCACATTCAACGTAAACTTGCAAATAACAACATTTTTAAGAAAACTGTATTTAGCCAAAGAAATTTTGAAATATTGAGATGTTTGTCCGGTGACAGATGAGCAAGGTTTTTTTCTGGTTTGATATATAACTTTTTCGTCAATCCCGAGCAGAGAAAACATCTGTGATACTTTGGAGGCCTCCCGGTCTGTACCAAGATATGAGACACTTAAAATAAGTTCTTCTGAACCTCTGTGATAGCTGGAGTTAACAAAAAAAAGGAAGTCGTTCTTCTGATACAGGTAACATCTATATTGCTCCTTATCTATATTTAAAGTAAATTCAGATGCGCCAATTAGGAGTCTGTCATCATGTACATTCTTAAAATGCATTAGTACTTCATATCCTGTACCTTGAAATGGCTCAGTGCAAATTGGACATTCATGTCTTTTACCAAGACCTAAAAAACGAAATATTTTTTACCCTTGGTGTGACTTAAAAACATATCAGAATAGTTTAAGATCCCAGAGCCATCAGACATAACTTATTTTCACATGGATGAAACCTTAAGTACTCAGTAGCTTCTAGTGTACTTTGAATAAATGCATGCTTATGAAGCTTGCCCAGTGACACCTGGGCAGGTACCAGGTGAGAAAGGTAACTAAATATAAGAGGAATTTAACTTAAATTTATATGGCTGATCTTTACATATATTTTGTAGAATATTTTTCTAGTATTATTAAGTGTCAGACACTTTTTATGGACCAGAAATTTTGTCAGACGTTTTAAAGCTCCATTAAAAATTATTACTTTACTTATTTTTACATGTCTGATTATTAAATATATTATTAAAGTCACTATTACAAAGTTATATTTCATCAGTCAGACAAATTCGAGTGACCAAACATCCCCTAAACCCAAAAAATTATTCAGCCGGGAGTGCGAGCGCGAGACCACTATGCATGCATTTCAGAGTGAGTGAGACGTCCACAACGACTTGGTTCCCCTTCTTAAACTCACCATCTGTTCTACTCTACTGTGTACTACACATACAGGATGCAAGGCAAGGGCTTGCAAGCCAATTTTAATGTAATAGAGTAGGATACATACGGTATAACGCCAGATTGAAAGGAGATCGACAATAATTTCCCTATTCCCCCCAAATACAACGATAAAGGCATCCCGATTTGTTAGAATAATTTACGAAATTTTTCCTACAAAAAATAATTTAGGCTAATCTAAAAAGAGAAATTTTGGTGCTAATAAGTAATTTTTTTAAAATTATAGGAATTTATTTTTGGCAGTACCTTTAGAACAGACAATTAAGTAAGTTTGTATTAAAATTTTTTGATCTCGACTCAACCTTGGGCATCCCGTATATAATTCATATTTATGGGATTTAGAAATATAATGATTTTTTTACTGTTTCCTTCCTATAAGAAGTTTGTTTTTTTTTATTGCAAATGTGATCAGTGGGTCTGATTAAAGCGTGGCTTCGTGTGTTGTTTATTTTGTGTCTATAGGAAGTTGATGGTTGCTTTCAGAGTTTATTAATCGTAAGGGGGTTATGACATCCACCATATTGAAAAACTCTTCTGTGACATCAACACAGTATAGAAAAGTAATACTCTTTTCTATACTGTGACATTAAGAACTCGTTGATCAAGAAGCAGTGATGTTAGACAGTGACTTAATGAACCTGGTACAGATGTCGCTAAAAGCTGGTATTTGAGAAAAAGGAAGATCTTTTATCATGAAGACCAAAAATAAGGAGAACCATCTGTTATGCCTGTTTGGCCCAAAAAGTGGCCTCCAGAACCGCATTAAATAACAAGGCGCTGGTATAGCGAAGTTTAAGAACGGTCCTCTGGAACACCAACGACATCTTTAATTTACTGAAATTTAAGGGCCATTTTTTAACACAGATAAAAAATTCCTCTTTATCTTTATAGTCTCCACCATAGATACAATCGTAAATCAGTTTTATGATGTACCTTTGGGTGATAATACCTAGATGACGCTGTGATCAATAACTATAGAACTAACGTCTAAAGTTGTCAATGACCGTAAGCAAGTTAGCCCTGAGTCAGTTTTATATTCAAAGGCCCTGAGTATTCATATACTTCTAATTTTAATTTTTGGACAATGTTTAAAATTGGTATATTTGCATACCAGCACAACGTTTACTTGGTACATGATATAAGATTCTAAAAAATGGTACGTATACCAACAAATTGGTACGTCTAACATCACTGTCAAAAAGGGCCCATTTCGGCAATGTTGGATTTTATTTATGCTGGACAGTGGCGTAGAACTGAGGTGAAAACGAAAAACTGATTTTATTCCGACGAACAAATATTTTAAAAATATAAATGTATTTCAATTATTGAAATTAAAAATTAAAGCGACATCACGACGATGGCGTACCTTTTCAATGGTACCTACTACATTAAATATTTTAAAAACGAGAAAGAAAATGAAATGTTGTAGAAAATACTGACGATTGCTAATTTATTATAATTATGAGTACTACTCTATTTTTAAACACACGATATTGAATTATTAACTCCTTTTTTTTCTTTAATAATACCCATCTATATTACGACATTTATAAAATTTTATGAGCAAGTAAAGAAGTTTGGGGTTTTTAATTATTTTTTATCTTGGAACAGTCCGCGAAGGCTGAGGCCTAGTATTAACGCACCGTGGGTGTCTAAAGTGTGGTAAGAGGGAGTTTATTCACAAGAGACTTAAATTCTGCAGGTAGCAAGTTCCTTAGTCTTGGAACTTGTATTAACGTAGAAATTTCGTCCGCGCAATATTGCCAGTGATTTTGTAAATAAAGTTTCAGATATCTGTATGAAAATAGGATGGCTGAAGATCTTTTACAGTTGTGGTTAGTCAGTTACTGGCTATTCTTGACAGTTTTGAATTTGAAGAAAAAAGGAACTTGCGTCAATATTAATTATTTAGGAACAGATTTTACTTTTTGGCGTATATTTTGGATCCTGCAATAAACAAAGAACAATATCCAAATTCCAAATATTTTGCAAACACAGAATTATTATCATTACTAATTAGGTTTGAAGCTAATTGTAAGTCGGACTCTTTTCACAAAACTCTGTTTTCACAGGAAATAGTGATTTCTATTTTGTGTGCCTGTGCATCGTCTGCTGATATTGAAAGGCTTTAAAGCTCTTGATAAAATAACTGTTTTAGTTTTATTGAATTTTAATGATTGTATATGATTGTATTTTATTGTGATGTTACAGGGTTTTTGATTATTTTTACGTGGCATCTGGAGCCTTTATTTTTAGAGATAGAAAAAAATGTTTTTTATAAAAATTGTGTTTTTTTTCCAATTGATCTTTTAAAATTATCAATAAAAAATATCGCAATAAAAATTTTAAAAAATATAGGCAACATCAAGTTTTTTAAATGAAACACCCTGTATATTATGCACTACAACGAAAGATATTTTTTTCTAATTTTAAATATATATACATTGATGATATTTGGATGAACCATTTTTAAGATATTTTAGCTTAAATTCGAGGGGTAAACCACTGCAGGATGTCTTTGTACACTTAAAGGGCAATCTTTGGGTAATCCCTGGAAATCCTTTGAAATCGGGGAAGTCTTTGGCTATCTTTGGGTTATTTCTGGAAATCTTATAAAATCTTAAGGAAATCTTGGAAAATCTCTTAAAATCTTTAGGAAATCTTGGGAAATCTCTTGAAATCTTTAGGATGTCTTTGGAAATCCCCGATATTTCAAGTAAGTCTTTAACCATTTTGTGGAAATCTTTGGCTATCTTATTGAATATTTCCTCCTTTCTTGCTGCATTTGCGATTTGAATTCACATGGGCATAGTCGCTGATGTGTTAGTATTTAAGTTAAATATTTAAGATTTAGTACATATTCTAGATAAGTTAATTAAAACTAAACATGTATTGGTATTAAATAATTATTAATTTAATCTTAATTTTTTTTGGTAACACATCTATGTTTATAAAGCATTTTTTTATTATTGTTTCTGTACACTGTGACAGTAAATTAAAGAAATGGCTTGTTTTCCAAAAATACCTTTTTCTGTGTCAGATTTAAAAAAAAAATCTCGCCTATAAAACATCTATCTTATAATTATTTAAACAAACAAAACTTATTTAACTTATTAAAATTTGCAGTACATTTTAAATGACGTATCAGATAAATTTATATTTCCACGAAAGCAATTCACTTCAAGAGTGGGTGATACAACTCGTGTGCATCCGTATCTAAGAACACATGATTTTAAACTTATAAATAATGAATTTATTGAAAATATTGTTAATCGGGCTTTAAACAGTGCAAAAGGTATTGCTGGGAATGGGAATACCTGTCAAAAATAATACATTTTACAAATATATTTTATTTAATTCCCCAAAATCGTTAGATCTTGATGTAGACATTACTGAAGAAAGTGACCTTTCTGACGATGACGATATATGTGCAAGCTCCGAAGTAGACAATTTAAATGGCCTTTCAAAGCTAACAGATTAAGGCTTTTTTTTATAAAACAATTTTAAAAGATTAATTTATTTTTAAATACTTCGAAAGTAACAAAAAAATATTCATAATTTTTTTAAATAAATACAAAAATAAAAACCCTTTTTGGAGTAAAAAAAAAATTAAAGGTAAAATATTTTTTTAACCTTTTGTTGGTTAATTTAAAGTTTAAGGAAACCTAAAAAAAAGTTTTTAAGTTTCCCGATAAAGATTTTTCTTAGGTTAAAAAAAACTTTATTTATTTAGACAAATACTGGGCAACGATAAATATTTGAACCCCCACAAAAAAAAGTTGAAGGTCCGAAAGACCTTTTTAATGTTTTTGGGGTCGCTGAATCCGAATTCGTGGTCAGTTTGACCCCATCAGGTCAGGGTCAGTGGCATTTCAAGGTCAAATCGCAACCAAATTAATTGAGGTCAAACTGACCACGGATTCAGATTTAGGGAATTCAAAAATATAAGTACATATAATAATATGAAACAAAAACTACAATTTTTTTATAAACCATTTTTTTTCTCCATCTCCAACAATAAAGGCTCTAGATGCCACGTAATTATAATCAAAGACCTTGTACTTTCTTTTTTATTTTAGTATAGTTTTTAAGTAATTAAAATATTTTGTAGATTGTTTATCTTAATTTGTTTTGACATGTAATCATTATATTAATTTATTTTATCATGTAGTAATTGAAGTGTAAAAACACTTATGTAGGGTAATTACAAATGTACTAATAAACAAGATGTTTTATACTTATGGACTCATTCAGATATAAAAAAACAGGCTTGGCAGTGACAAAGCAAAGTATTTCTATTTAAGCATTATAAGACTTAGGTTTTTTTATATTTTTTTTCTTTAAATTAAGTATTTTTTGTATTAAAAAGGTTATTTTAGTTTTAATTTTTTTTAAGTTGTATTTTTGTACAAATCAGCTGTTCCTTTCGATTATTATAATAAAATAATAAATAACACCACATAAAAATGCGTCAGAGTTTTATTTATAATAAATACATTTTTAAGTGTTAAAATTTTATTTTTATTTTTTAAATTATTCATGATTTAAAAAAAATCATACTGGTTAAAATCATGTTTTAATCATCTCAACCCACTCACAACAATGTCGAAAATGACATTTAATAATCAAATTTTCAATGCGCATGATTTTTAAGCGATATTATACTGATGTAGTATGCGACACTGT